>JAYMSZ010003276.1:0-10784 GCA_036897665.1 Pelargonium citronellum | reverse complement strand
AGGCAGGGACTAACGGAGTTCACATTTTGATAGTGCAGGGACTAATTTGGTCCGGAGTGAAGTAGAGGGACCATTTCAGTCCACACCTGATAGTAGAGGGACCGTGGGTATAATTAATCCTATTAAAGTAGTGTGTGGACCAAACCAGATTGTAGATGAATCAGTTTCTATACTGAAAGTTGAGTAACCTGAGGATCAGAAGTGACCCATTTGTCTGAATCTTCAAAACTTGGTATCATCCCACAAACCATGAAATCATCTGTCTTTTCTTTTCAAAAACTCCCATGATTGTAGGAAGACTCTTGACCTTAAAACTTTAGCGTGACGTTTGCATTACCTCAACGTTACGTCGTAACAGCAGGAGGAGATCATATGTAGCTCTTATATAAGATGATCACATAACCTTAATCCTAAACACAACCAAGAAAACACTAGCAAAATGATGTCCCCAAGATCCTCCTTTCCTCTACTTTTTGTCCTGCTCATCATTTCAGTTCCATGGACAACCTCAATTTCACTTCAAGATAGCTTTCTCCAATGTCTTTCACTCAACTCTGAGCTTTCTGTTCCCATGTCTTCCTTCTGCAACCAAAACAACTCCACATTCTCCAATGTCCTCCAATCTTCTGCACAAAACCTCAGGTACTTGACACCTTCTGTGCCAAAGCCTGAGTTCATCTTCACACCACTCATTGAAGCCCATGTCCAAGCTGCTGTTATTTGCTCTAAAGAGCTTGGACTCCACATGAGGGTCAGGAGTGGAGGCCATGACTATGAGGGTCTCTCCTACGTTTCGGAGATTGAGACTCCTTTTGTTATTGTAGACCTTGCCAAGCTTCGAGGTGTCAGTGTTGACATAGAAGATAACAGCGCCTGGGTTCAGGCCGGCGCCACCATTGGCGAAGCCTACTACAGGATTGCACAGAAAAGTAGAGTTCATGGCTTCCCTGGTGGCCTCTGCAGTAGCCTTGGCATTGGAGGGCACATCACTGGAGGTGCATATGGTACCTTGATGAGGAAATATGGACTTGGAGCTGACAACGTAGAAGATGCTAAGATTGTTGATGCTAATGGCAGGATCCTGGACAGAGCAGCAATGGGGGAAGATCTGTTTTGGGCCATTAGAGGAGGCGGTGGAGCTAGTTTTGGGGTGATCCTTCAGTGGAAGCTCAAGCTGGTTCCAGTACCAGCAACCGTCACAGTTTTTACAGTTGCCAAGACCTTGGAACAGAATGCAACCAGCATTCTGTACAAATGGCAACAAATAGCTTCCGAGATTGACGAAGATCTCTTCATCAGAGTCATCATCAATGCGGTGCCTGTTGCGAAGACGGGAACAAAAACCATAAGCACAGCCTACAATGCTGTGTTCCTTGGTGGAGCTGACAGGCTCATGACCATAATGCAAGAAAGCTTACCTGAACTGGGTTTGACAAAGAAAGATTGTATAGAAACCACATGGATCAAGTCTGTGCTGTACATTGCCGGGTTCCCGAGCGGCACGCCACCTGAGGTTCTGCTTCAGGGGAAGTCCACATTCAAGAACTACTTCAAAGCCAAGTCAGACTTTGTGACAAGTCCCATACCAGAAACTGGTTTGGAGGGGATATGGAAGAGGTTCCTGGAAGAAGACGGTCCACTGACAATATGGACTCCATATGGCGGGATGATGAGCAAGATATCAGAATCCGAAATCCCGTTCCCGCACAGGAAAGGCGTGCTGTTCAAGATCCAGTACCTGACAACATGGCAAAATAGTCAGGAAAATGCAACAAAACACATAGAATGGATGAGGAAACTATACAACTACATGGGTCCTTATGTTTCCATGATGCCAAGACAAGCATATGTGAACTATAGGGATCTTGATCTGGGCATGAACAAGAAGGCCAACACAAGCTTCATAGAGGCAAGTGCTTGGGGCTTCAGGTACTTCAAAGACAACTTCATCAGGTTGGTGAAGGTCAAGACCAAGGTTGATCCGGACAACTTCTTCAGGCACGAACAGAGCATCCCGCCTCTGCCGCTTAAAAACAGCACAGCAGAGGAAGGGTATTTGGTTTGACAACACATAATTATGGGTTAGTAGTAATAAGATGATGTTGATTTTCTTTTTGGGGGGGCTTTGATTTTCTGACATGTATGCACTTTCTTGCTGGTACCTACATTTACTCATAATATATTGAATTTACAAGCATGATCATTATATCGTAGTACCGTTTAGATTCAAGAGCTTCAAAGCTCCAGGTTTCTGAAATACTTCTGAAACTCAGTATTTACAAAAGGAACTTCAAGAACAGCAGAAAGATAAAAATGGCTTAAGAACCTATTTCATTTGATCTTTGTGAGATGACAACTCCAAGTACCTAAACACATAGAAGGAGATTGCAATAAGCTTAATGAAAGAGATTGTTGTTCCTTGCTCAGCAGGGAAAACCACCTCCATAAAAGAGCAGCAGCAACCGGAAGATTCATGATGAATGGATGCTTTACATCATCACTCTGGATGATTGTTTCAAAACTAAGAGGAACAAGTCTAAGCAGAGCAGCAGCTGTAGCTATTTGAACAGGCAGACCCAATCTCAAGGTACTGTCTTCACACAAAAACGCTGACAGTTCACTTCTCAAGTTATCGACCCCTTTATCTTCGTACCCGCCAGAATCAACTCCAAGCCTGAAATTCAAAGATAATTGCTTAACACAATGAACCATAATATATGGTTGAAAGCAGTTTGCATTATTAAACATGAGCAAGCTTTTTCAATATCCATTGCTTGCTGAAGGGCTTGCAGCAAATGTAGTGAACATGAGAAGACTAAATAGAACATGGAAAATACCATCAAGCAAAAGGATTAGTGGGTCTGGGAGTTTGTTCATAATTTGATGAATATGATTTAGATCAGGTTGTATGGAAGTACATTTCACATATGTGAAGAGAAGTAACAGTATGTTCTATTTCTTAATCCACAAAAACGTTTGATAGATGCTTAGAGAAACCCAGCCTCGGGTAATGTTATACTGTGTCAACTAAGAAACACAAGATGTTGGGTTTTTTTTCCCAGCATTTGTTCTAGAAGGGACCAATTGGAATGAAATTTTAATGACTAAGGTAACTAAATTGGAACAAAAATCAATTGGAGACTAATTTGGAGCAAAATGAATGCTAAAGGGGGCATTTTGGAACATTCTTCATAGTAAAATGAAGGAATCGTGCCAAAGTAGGGCCACGGCTATCATAAAGCAACATACAGCCCTCCCACAAATTAAAAGGTTAATAAAGGTCCTCAAGATACAGCAATAGACAACAAAGATCAGACACATTAAACATCAAACAAATGACATGCAAACACAAATCTAACATAAACTTACCTCCCTAATTGACCTATGAGAACAATGATGGCAGTAGCAAAGTTCTCCAGGAAACAGGATTCCAATATTTTCATTAGCTGAGGTACAACTCTTCTGCAAGTCCAATCCCAGCTCTACATTGGAACAAGAAACGGGATAGAAAATAAAGTTCAAGTCTTTAAGTATTCATAGCAAAATCAAACTGCTTTGGAAAATACAAGGCATGGGTTTTATCAAATGGCGTATGCCAACAAGGAAAAGCAACATAATATTTAAGTAAGCCCGCCAATTCTGCAGATGCATAGTAAACCAAAATTACATTTCATCACCACATAACTACAGCACCTTAATTAAAACCAATGTTTCTCACCGTAAACAAATTATGATAATAAAGGAAAAGAACGTGTCATGTAAACATTTTATATTGCATCAGCTTTTCAAAGTAACACTTTTAAAAGCATTTTTACACATATACCTTGCAAATAATAAAGGTACAAGTACATAAACACATTAGTTGTCTTGTAAATTAAATGCGACTCATATACATTGTATTGCTTCAAAATAAATTGAGCCAGAGGACAACAAGCATTTACCGTGTCCGAATTGAAAGAGAATACAAATTTCATCGACAAAAAGCAAGGGGTAGTGTTGTGCCACTAATTTAAACATTTTCATAAATAAATAACATTAGATTCAGTGTTATATTCTTTATAGTATCTTACAGTTGATAAGATAGAAAAATGTTTCTTTGTATTTTTTTTTTTATAAGATTGGTTCATCAATTATTTATTTGCAAATATAATTAATTCCCATCCCATATGCATATAAAAAAAATTAATAGAACATATAAATAATAATACGAGGGTGAAACACATACCAGGTTACATGCAATAATCTCAAGCAACGATAGAACATCACTGAAGTGCAGCAAGGTCACATCGACAACAGAGTTAGCTTGAGTGGCAGACACCGTGAACTTGTCTATAGAATGAGATGAGTTGCAATTCGTATCAAGGGAACAACTGAGCTCTTCACGGCTTGAACTTTGTTTGGCTCTATCCTCATCAGATAGGAATCCAGGATTTGACATACTGATTGATCCCATCAGATCGGGTTGTGTATTCACATGCAGACCACTTCTCTGTAGTGTCTATATCAGAACTGACATAACTACATCCAATGAAACAGCATCCACAGAAAACGGACATTTAACACATGTAGGAAAGTCAGATCGATGTCCTTTCCAAGTTAGCCGACAAGCAGCAGAATCTGATAAGGTTGCAGTTTCAAGGAATGTAACTATTGATTTCAAAACCATTACAAACAATTTGTAACTGTCTAATGTGAAAAACTGCTCTCCACATAGGTAAGCAAAAACATGAAGAATAGTCAGCATCAAGGAAAAATCATATCTCCATTCTCCACGTTTGTAGGACGTATGTAGCATCACAGACAAAACCAATGTGGTCAGTTGCTGTACAGATAGAGGCTAAGATAATGCTCCTGGCCACCAACTGAGCAGTTGAAGCTGCTTCACAAGACAATCTTATATTTATACCATCCAGAAGGACAATAAAATTTGAGCCACAGTCGGAAATCGTCTCAGACACTGCATCAGTATACACCATGACTCTTCCAATGGTAAGGAAATCATCAATGAGATTAAGTAGTTCATCCGGGCAAAAATATTTCACAAACAAGCGTCTTATATCTACATCAGACATCACTGCACAGGAAGAATCTATTATTGTCTATTACAAGAAAGCTGGGGATGATACAACTAGATTATTGAGAAGTACGTATAGCCATATGAAATACAGTGCAGAAGTACACAATAATGCAGTGGATGAACAAACCTCCTTGTATATGTGCCGGAAAAGATTCTAAGCATTGGATAGAATCCCCACTCACAAAGTTCCCAAATTTTTCCAAAGCAGCGGCAGAAAAGTTGAGTGATAAGAGTGAAAAGAGCACACAAGCCTTTTCCCTATAACAAGTCACAATGTATTAATAACTGGATTACCTGAATACTAAGAGGAAAAGCATAACAACTATGAACTGATTTGACTGCCACACAAATAAAGTATCTTAAGCTGTTAGGTGGTCATTGACTTCACATTCTTTCAATGTAGAATACACTAAAACTCCCCTCATGTGCAGCCTGGATAACACAACGGATCCTGCACATGGACCAATAAGGGAAGCAACACAAACGGGTCACTAGGCTCAAGCTCTGATACTATGCAGAAGACTAACTCAACTAACAACTTAAACCTTTTGAGTTGGAGTCAAGTTTAACATAATATTAAAACCTGGTTGATCTAGAGGTCACAAGTTCGAGTCATGCTAGCACCCCAATTATTAAATAATATTAAAATTTTGGCACAAGGCATGAAGGAGACTTGTGCATGGGCCATGGGCAAAGTGATAATAAGCTTGCACGTGAAGAGCCGTGTTGGAATCTAATTTAAATCGGGGTTTCAACTATCAAATTAATATTTAGTTGAACTGGTCCTTTATATGGTATCAAAGTGATATTGGCCTTGACCCAAAAGTGGCCCGTTTATGTAACCTCTCTTTGTGTTCTTCGATCTGCTTGCAGAAGAACTTGCATGCACTAGCCAACTTGTGGGAGAAAATATCTACACTTGAGGGGGAATGTTGAAGTAAAAGGCCATCAATTGTGCACATGTCGAACCCACAATAAAAAGAGCTCGCACGTGAGGGGGAGTGTTCAAAGTGGTGATGAAATAAAGTCTCGTGTGGATAAAATATGAAAGAAATGAATTTTATGTAAAGGTGCAAGTGAAACTCTACCGACAATGTTGACCTTTAGTAGTGGAAGCACAAGCCCCTATATGTTAGCCCAATTATTGAAATTTCACACTATGAACTAATTTGACCGCCATGCAAATAAAGTATCCAAATACCTCAAATAAAAAAAACACTGGATAAATAATATAAACGCTTTCAAACAGTCAACGCAACATGCAATATCAAGACAGTAAAACCAATCACTTACTTGGGTAAGAGATATTCTTCCATAACAAGAGTAAGAACAATATTTTGCACCATCCAATCAGACTTAGGAAGCAAAGAACAACGAGCCATACAAGTTGTCATAGCACAAAATATTCTAGAAATGCTAGCGGTGTCCCTTGAATCTGAAAAGAGGACAAAGTATTTATGAATATTATCAAGCCTAGATCTGAATGCACATTCAGATTGAAACTTCATTCCCTCATCTCCAACAGTAGACATATTTGTTCTCTCCATCTCTACACCAGAGTCTGGAACCTGGCGAACACAAGTTTTTCTTGCTTATACAGTACTAGAAACACAATTCACATTGTTCCCTAAGTTGTATGAGCAACCACTATGACCTCCATCCTGATGCTAGAATGAATTATATAAAGTTCCAGGGCTATTGCACTCTAGTCGATTAGAACCAACATCCTCAATAATGGCATTAAAGCAGCAAGAAGATGAAATATATTCTTTTTCATTTGACAATTCTTTGGAGAAGCTTTCTTTTACAGCAGAAGTTCTGCGATCAAATGTTTCAACAGCCTTGAATTCGATATCCGGAAGAGTGGGGGACAGAGGCCTTTTCAGCGCTGACATGTAAAGTTTTTCATCCACGTCATAATTCAACTCAAGCAATTTCATATAGTCTCCATTTGCTACTACTTCACAATTTTCAGCCGTGTCTTGAACGCTCATGAGGGAATCAGTTATACCCTCTCTGCATACCTGATTAATTATATTATTAGTAGGTTCAAAGGATTGTCTGTGGGCGTTTACATTTTCATAGTGTGTACTTTTAAGTACTTTAGTATTCTTTTGATCATCACCTTTGCATGGATACAGCACACCTTTCTTCTCTTTATGAGACACCTTTCTCTTGTCAAATTGAAGACACCTGGCTTTTGAATCACCAAGCATATCAGCATCCTCACATTTTTCCTGTTCAGAAGGAATGCGCATTTGTTCGTTTAGCATACCGCACAAAATAGATAGCTTGTCTCCCATCAGCAGATGCAACTTTTTACCCCACGGAATACAAATATTCAATGGATTCAACACCATCACGCATCCTCTTTTGCTTTCTACTAAGTCCCGCACATTTCTCAACAATGACTTTTGACACTATTTTCAGCAACCACAGCAAGATTTTCATTGCACCTCATTTTAGTCGCTTCACCAGAAAATTTGGACATGCTTGGTCCCAGATTCAAGCTCTCTTCAACCACTTTCATGGATGCCGTAACAGAATCACCTCTTTCCTGTGAACCCACCAACTGTCTATCAGAAAAAGATGTACTGGAATTTATGATAGAACTCTGCTACATTTTTCTATTAGGGCCTCCCAGGAGAGACTCCAATTTAGAATCAATACCTGATGTAGATTTAGAACAGTTCCCAGTTACTGGAAGCAATAGTGGAGTGCATTGCTTGGTTGCCCTAGAAGCATCAGGGATCTCCAGAGCAGTGTCGCAAGGCCTCAGGAGATCATTTCCAGGCTGAAGGTATATGTGATATTGTTCCCCATCACAGGGTTTTCTCTTCAAGTTTAAACTTTGAGTATCTCCAAAGTTAACAATCTACAAAGTGCAGCAAACCAAGACCAGAGTTTGAGTAGATGCTATAAAAAATGAATTTCAACAGAATTGCTAGCACAGTGATAAACTCTGCAAAAATACCACCCCTCTGATGAAGCTTGATAGCCCTAAGAAAATGTGTTAACTTAATACAAACCTACCATTACTAATACTTTCAAGGCATTGACACAGTTAACTTGCTTCACAATGAACTGAAGAAAAGAGGGTTTTAAAGAATAATGATACTCTAAAGGAAAACAGTTTTTTTTTAAATAAAAATAAAAATAAAAAAGAAAAAGGAAAAAAATTTCAAAGCTTATCAAATACAAGCATCAGTATGAACTTCAGTTCTATTCACCAGGCTATAACAAATAAGTCATCAGCTTTGCATCAGAGAAAAACCAACCTTCTTGAGTACAAAAACAAACACCAAAGCTGTGAGTTATTGCTTAAGACCAAACATGATGACCAAAAAAATTAAGGGAACTAACCTTCTTGAGGTCATTTGAATCTTCAGCGCTGGGTGAGAAACATTTGTCCAGCATATCAAGGCGTTGTGAAAACTGAATGAACTCTAATTTCAAGCACCCTAGCTCACTTTGAAGAATACAGTTGCGATTTTTTTCCAACTTAGCCACTTTCCTGGCATGCTTTATTTTCATTTTTTCAAACTTCAGTTGTTTCTTTAAAAGCTTCATCTTTGCACTTTCCGCATTCATATCCTTAACAGGTGTGACAATAACCATTTCCATATTTTGTCTTGAGGACATCAAATCATGTATCTCCTTCCCCAATTCCTTAATCTTTTGTTTAGCTTCTTCTAAATGCGGAGATAACTGATCTGCACGAAATTTCTCTTCCATGGCCATCTTCCAATTCACTTCTGCAAGTATTCTCTGCTCTTCTGCTTTTACCATGCAAGTATCTGCGTGTTTTTTCTCCTTGTTAACCTGCGTTTCAACCTCAATCCTCTGCTTTGCCACTTCAAATTCAATAGTTTTTTGCTTTAAAATCTCTGACAGCAGCCTATTATTCATTCTTTTAGTTCCACCATCTATATTTTTATCAGATGAATCAACAGAGGATTCAATCATATTTCTAGAGCGTATAAGCTCATGGATCTCCTTCTGCAATTTCTCAATCCTTCGCTTACATTCTTCCAATTGTTGAGACAAATTACTAGCACAGTATGCTACTTCCACTGCTTTCTTCCTATTTGCTTCTGCGAGCCTCCTCTGCTGATCTGCCTTAGCCTTCTCTGTATCAGCACGTGTTTTCTCACCCATTACCTTTTGTTTTTCTGTTTCAAGCATTTTGTTTGCATCTTCAAGCCTTTTCACTACAGATAGTAACTTTGACCTTGCTTCATCAGCTTGTTCTTTTAGCGCCACCACCTGAAGTCTATATTCCTCAGCCTTTTTTCCTTCCATGCAGGCAAACTTCCTTTCTTCATCAGCCCTACTCTTCTCAGCTTTCACAATTTTCCATGCTTCTGCAGCATTCTTCCTCTCTGCCTCAGCTTTCTTACTTTCTAAATTTGCTCTACTTTTCTCTTTCTCAAGAATCTCCTGGAGCTTTTTAATTTTCTTTTCTCCTTTAGAAATACGCATTCCAGTCTCTATAGTAACTCTAACAGCTGCCTCAGCTTGCTTCCGTTCCAAACCAGCATTTCTTCTCTCTTTCCCAAGAAGCTCCTTAAGTTCATTAATTTCCTTTTCTCCCTCAGAAATGCGAATTTGAAGAAACTTTATGTCCCCTATTGTATCTTGAGCATTTGAATCTCCTTTCAGCTGCAATGAACAGATCTCAGATTTCAGAGCTGCAATCTCAGTTTCTAAAGATGCTCTGATAGCTGACTCGGCTTTCTTCCATTCTGAAGCTTCCCTTCTTTCTTTCTGAAGAAGCTCCTTCAACTGGTTGATTTCTCTTTCTCCTACAGGAATATGATTTTCCAAAAGACTCACTTCCTGATTTTTAACTTGACCATTTGAACCTCCTTTCTGATTTAATGGTTTCTCAGACGTCAGAGCAGCAATACCACTCTCCAAAGGAGCTCTAAGATCTGATTCTTCAACCGTCTCCTGTTTCCCTGCTCGTGCCAGCTCTTCCTCATATGCTACAATGAAAAATATTATAGAGTAGGAAAGGTTGTTTAGTTTACCTACTAGAACATATGTGGACATGCATAAATTTCACAGGTGTGTAAGCAATCAAGAATTTAAGTGGTTAAACATAAGCACACGTGTGTATGTTAGCATATGCATATAGGTATGTGTGTTTGTGTTTGTAAGCAAATATTATATGTTTAATGGAAGCATCCACTAATGAACGTCAAGTTTCCTAAACAGTACACTTTTTTCTTGCCACTCTTGGCTGTTCACCTAGATTTATTACTATTCTAATGCTCTTTGGTAAATGATACCGCCCATGAATACAAGGCAATTCATAACCACCCTTCTATAGAGCACAACTTCAGTAAATAGGAAGCATACATGAGGAAATCTACACAAAGAAAAAGAAATACAAACAAGCTAGGTTCTAAAAACAAACTAAACTAAGGACTAGGCTAATATAGTCCAATAATGCTCTCCTTTCAAAAGCCATTGAGTCTGCGATAACTCAACAAGAATGCAATGAAACCACTTGTCTTCAAAACTATTTTCTTAGGCAGTCTACAATTAGTACATTAGCCATCAAGCCCTCTAGAATACAAATATACCAAATCAAAAGAAGCTTTCCAGTTTCCACTAATTTCAACTCTTAGACCGAGGTCACAAATTTCAAAACCAATGTGATAAACTGCTTGAAATCAAAGAGAAAAAGCTATAATCACTC
>JAYMSZ010003275.1:0-10786 GCA_036897665.1 Pelargonium citronellum | reverse complement strand
GGGTTTGGGTAGATATATTATATGTTGTAATATCAAAAAAAAAAAAAAAATTATTAGATCCAGAAGCATCATATTTGAGGTTCATCATTTAACAGTGCTATAGAATCTTTGATCTTTCTTATTCAAGCTACTGGATATATAGAGAACTAAAACAAAGTTAAATAGAGCTCACATTTTATTTCCGGCATATCAACAATAGTTTAATTTTCAGTAACTAAGAATTGAAATAACTAAATTTAAAAATTTGATAACCTTGAATTTGTAGATATACCAAAGCTTCCCAATAGATCCCCTTACGTCTCCAAGTATAAGTTCCATTGCACTTAACCGTTCCAACCAGTGGCATAACATTCATGATGTACCCTTAAGTAGGTGCCTATCAGAGTCCACTCAAGTCTTAACTATATGAAAAAGTAAATAATATATATCTTGGAAAATTGACTGGATAATTTGGTACATTATCTAGCTTCATTTCATATAATTCTTATTTTTCATTATAGTTATCTTTGAAATTTATGCCCAAGTGATAGAGTGTATAGTAAGTTAGCAACATGTTGCAAGCATTATGAGAATGCTTCCATGCCTCTTTTTCTTTTACTTGTGATAAATGCCATATCATTTGCTTATCTAAACTAACATAATTAATTTGCTATCATATCTGTGGAATTTTAGAATGAAAGTAGAATTGCCTGGTGGCATTGCTTTTTGTTCGTTCTCTTGTACTAAAATTATTGTGAATGTTACTTTTCCTGCCATTGTGTCTGAAATTTTATTGACTTCAAGATAACAGATATGATGTTTACGGTTTATCCATTTTGGTTGTTATTTTCCCTCTTTATAACTTGTAGGTTTTTGTTGATTCAAAACATATTGACCTTTCATTGTAAATATTTTTGCAGAAGTTCATCCTTGGTGGAAGGTTGATTTTCGGGCCAGATGCTAGGTCGCTGGTTGTCACCTTACTGCTGATCATTGTGCCGGTTATTAGTTTTTGTGTATTTGTTGCAAGGCATCTTCGCCATGAATTTTCGCCTTATAATGCAGGATATGCAATTCTGGTGGTGGCTGTTGTCTTCACTATCTATGTTAGTCCTTCTAATTTAATGGTTTATATTGTGATAGTTTAGGTTTTTATTTTTATTTTTATAAACATCATGCTCATGACTATCTCTGCAGTCTGCATACAATTTTTTTTTTCTCTGCATACAGTTAGTGTTGGGAGTTTTGCTATAACCAAAATGGAGCTATCTCTGCATACAGTTAGTACACTTCCCCTATCAACGAAAAAAATTATCAGAAAAGAAAGAAGGGAGCTATCAACCTTTCCTGTTACTTATAACTTATAGATCCGATGATCAACATCACGGATATCAAATTACCATAAGCAGATATGTGACATGTCTTTTAGTGTTGGGTCTTCTAAAAAGAAATATGTTGGAGATTTTGTTTTGAGAAGTGTTTGCTATTATTATGTGATGGTATTATGGTAAATAATCTGCTGAAATGTTTATAACATATGCTACAGTGAGTGTTGTACATTCAAAAGTTGAGCTATAATCTGATATATGATTACCCTCCATCTATTTTGAACCTGTATATACTATTGGTAGGAGCACTTTGGCTTCATTTCAACCATTTTCTGGCTGTCGACATTTACTCGAAATCAGCATGTAGTTATTTGATAATTTTGGTCAGGGTCTCTTGTTAATTCCAAAATGTATTACTCAATTGGTCAGGGTCTTCTAGGTGATTTTCATTCATCTTGCTGTTTACTTTGGCATGTGGCGTATTTTTATTCTCTTGTTCATTTTGATAGGTGTTGGTGCTTCTTTTTCTTACTTCAGCCCGGGATCCAGGTATTATTCCACGTAATTCTCATCCACCTGAGGAAGAGTTCCGTTATGACACATCCGCATCAGTGGAAGTTGGTGGAAGACAAACGCCAAGCCTTCAGTTTCCTCGTACAAAAGAAGTAATGGTCAATGGCCTTCCTGTGAGGGTGAAATATTGTGACACTTGCATGCTATATCGCCCTCCACGATGCTCCCATTGCTCTATTTGCAACAATTGTGTGGAGCGCTTTGATCACCATTGCCCGTGGGTTGGCCAATGTATTGGACTGGTACACTATTTAATGTTCAATTAACAAATTATCTTATTTTTTGTTCCCTCTTATGGTTCCTTATTTTCTGGCCAGTTAATTTTTTTTTTCTTCTGAAATTTTCATTTTAAAAATCTAACTGCTGTATATGCATGTCTGTGCAGCGCAACTATCGTTATTTCTTCATGTTTGTTTCGTCATCAACTGTTCTCTGCATCTATGTATTTTCCATCTCTGCTTTGTACATTAAGGTTCTGATGGATGATTATCACGGGACAGTCTGGAAAGCAATGAAAGAATCCCCCGCATCTGTTGTACTTATGGCCTATTGTTTCATTGCTCTGTGGTTTGTTGGCGGACTCACTGGCTTCCATTTGTACCTCATAGGTACAAACCAGGTCAGTTGACTTATCTTGTTTTTTTATTTCTATACAATGAACTATCAACTTGCTGTCATTGAATCCAGTTATTGCAATTTATTTATATAAGCCCATTTTACTCTAGAACTGAGGATTTCATATTTGTTCTACTTCTACACTCCCCAAACCGGGCTATGGCTGGAGCCTTGTGCAATGAGTGCCTTTCACTAATGAGTGTATCTACCATTATGCTAGGATGTGACTGCCAAGTGTGAGCCGTATGGCAAAGATTTTCTAAAAAGGACATAATTATTACATGATATGATATTATTCATTGTTCATAGTGTCTATATTCACTCTGGAAACAGTAGGCAGAAGACCACAAATTATTACCAGGCGTGTGTGCATCATAGTAGTAATATCCTTTAGCTGTCTGGAATAGCGTGTGGTTTAGGGTTTTACCTCAACTGAAATGCCATAACGCCGACAAACAAGCCATTTCCTTAGTAATGTTGGGGTCAGTTACATGGATTCTCTGTTAACTTAGGCCTGCCCTTGCCCCTTTCTGTTTCTCGTAACTGAATTCTCTCACGGGATCACGAATAGTAATTGAATGCAGAAAAAAAAAAAGTTAACTGCTTGTATTAATCATTAAAATGGTATATTTGATTAGTTGACCTTGTTGCTGACTAGTTGGCTAGTGCAATTGTGTTCAAAAGATGATTGGGGAAAAATCAAACCTGGTTCATTTGTTGGTCCGGTGTGGTGTACGGGTTAGAGTCACAGCTTTATAGGGCACTTCATCTGTGTTTTACTCAATATGGGTGCTTTCTATTGATGAATTCTTTGTACATTCATTATTACTTGATTGAGGTTTTAACATCCGAAAGAAAAAGTCTGTATTATTAATACTAAATATGTATGCTTTCTAGACTACATACGAGAATTTTCGATACAGATCGGACCACAGGATCAATGTTTACAACCGGGGTTGTGTGGACAACTTCCATGAAGTATTTTGCACACAGACAAAGCCTTCAAAGAATAACTTCCGGTCATTTGTTCAAGAAGAGACACAAAGGCCTCCGTTGCCCAGCACACGGGAAGCAGAAGCAGAAGATCGAGGTGGTGACCCTCGATCAAAGGTAGAAGACGATCTAGACATTGGGGAAGATTTACTAAAGATCTCGCAGCGTCGTAATGTGGAAGAAGTTGACGAAGACATACACAGCAGAGGGAGCAACGGAGGTCCTCATAATACATCAGAGATCGACTCTGTCTCAGATCATCGAGCTCCCACCATACGGTCAGAAACAACACGGCACTCTAGTTGGGGAAGGAGAAGTGGTAGCTGGGAAATAGCACCAGAGGCCGCGGCCAACTCTGCAGGTGAATCCAGAAGCAATGTGACTCCCAAGGATGCGATCCATTGAGGCGTTTATATTTGTATATGATATGATGTGTGTGGCATTTACAAAGGAGGTGTGCAGTTTAGTTGAATGCTATTTTTGTGGTTTAGCGAGGACGTTGCAGTTGCGGTTGCAAATGATTTGAATTTAACGATTGATTATTGGACGGGGGAGTCGAATAGACTCACTCTCCTCCTCAGCTGATAAACTTGTACTCCTGTTTCGTTGGAATGCTACTTCTGGGACTGACTGCCAAGGGAAATGAATTTCTGTAATTGTTTATTATTCTTTTTCCTCCAAATTCAGTCCAGCCAATTCAAAACATAGTGACCAATTATATGATACTTATAATGGGGTCCTAAAAGCATGACTCGGGCCAGATCTAAGACGAAGAAAAATGAAATAGTTTGAATAGGCCTAACATGTCCGCCGCAACGAATAGTTTGATGCGAGAAGAAAAATGACTCATACGTAGGTCAAATCGAACCAACGATGAGACTGAAAGTCTAAAATACTTGAAAATACACAAAAAAGAAAAAGAAAAAAAGAAAAACATGATAGCACCCCTCATATACCCTTGGTGTCACACCCCTCACATACCCTTGGTTTCTTCATGAACCCTCTGGTAACCCTCTGACATCTCCTAAACTTTCTTGTGGAGTGTCAATGTTACGTGAGCTTGTGATAGGTCCTCATCTTGAACCTCTAACCCCTCCACCATGCTACGTATAAGATCTCCAAGTCTTACGAGTCAACAAGTAGGTAGTATAATCTCGTATGTGCACCTCCAAGGAAACCTTCCAAACCTTATTCTATGCTCATGGTTAAGTATCTATTGTGACTCTAAGAATGTTACGGCTCGGAAAAGCCTCCTAAAATTTGTTTTTCGATTACCTCCAAGGCCCTAGCGTCTTAAGGGTCCTAAAATGGTAACATCATCATCAAATCGCTACGATGGTATCATTGACACATCATCAGTGGCTCTCAATGTCATGTCATTAGGAATCATGACGAGGTGTTTAAAATCATCATTTGAACTCATGGCACCATCAAAATCCACTTGCAATTCTCTGCAACTAATCACAACGTGACACATCCCCGCTACATATTGGCTTTGTAAGTATAAATACGCCCTCAAGCTATATGAGGTATGTATCTTTTTTTTCACATTTGAGATTCGTTTGTTTCATTACAAACTTTAAATTTCTCTCTCCAATTTTTTCTAAAATTCTTCTTCATATACCATTACGTTTTACAATGGTAGAGATTCTTACTCTCATGCCTGATATGATATCTATAGGTTTACCCTGTGTTTTTCTTAGCGGTGTGAAACATTTGTGGTGTGAGACCCTTAACAATCAACTCTAAGTGTTTAAGTGAAAGCCCTATCCAAAATATTCGAAGTTTGAACGTCAAATAATAATATTCCTACAACAATAAGAAATCTGTTACAATAAATGTTTTGGTGTTTTGTTGACCACGTGTCAAAGGATGCATTAATGGTTCTATTTTTATAAACTGTTTGAAGGCTTGTTCCGTACCCCTCGACTACAATGGTATCGGGGGACCCTCCCTGCTATAAGCGCCCCTAAAAGCTCTATATCCCCAATAATAAGACAACAATGGGAACTAGAGACTCCACTCTCATCCTCATTCCAAGACCGCCTAGGTGTTAGGATCGAGCCTAACACCGTGAAGAAGTGAAGTCACTCATTGTGCTTCCTCGAATATTTGGGACATACTTAACAAGGGATGCGGAGTTTCTCCTTGCCCCAAAGACAAGGGAAATGACCCTTCCAATGTCATGCAACAACCACCATACAATGTTCCTCCTGCACCCAATGATTTTGATCCCAACGTCCTCCAAAATTTTGCCTATCAAATGGTCGACGTACCCTACGTCTCCTTCACTCTGAATTTGGCCACTGGGCCAACCTATATTTCTATTCCTCATCTGTCTTTGATGCATGATGATTGTGGCAAATGAATGGCTAGTGAACATTGGCAAGTTAAGCAGGTAGAATCCTACCCTCCCAAGTCTCATTGTGAGCATTCCAAAGGTCAGGTCTCATACCATATTTTAACAATCCCCTCACGGGTAAGAAGTATCACAATGAGTCGACCTACTCTTACCGCTCCAATTGAAATGAAGGGTACATAGACCCCGATTTTGGAAGCAAGGTTCCACTAATGCTCCCTTACAAGTATCAACCTCCTATGCCATCTTGAAAGCCCTTACCAAGACAAGCCCAAACACCATCAAAGTCGCGCCTCACCTAGAAGAAGTCAGAGGCTCAAGGGATGAGCTAAACCCGAGCTCGAGGATATGCGAATACCCTTTGGCTACCAACGACGGTCTCTTTAATGTTCACACGTATCGAAATGTTCTTTTGCAAGTATTTCGCTTGCACCCTCAAAGACATGACTCAAACTTAGTACCGTGAGCTATTTTTCAGGAGCATCAAGAGCTGAGCCCAACTCCGCACAATGTACCTAACCAAATTTTCCGAATCATAAAAAAGAATAATCAATCCATGTTGGCCCATATCAATCAACGTCCTAACAAGTTCCTCAAAAGCTATGTGGAGGGGGTACAAAATATCCACTCTACAATGTGAAAAGATTAATTATGACGAGATGGTCATCGTAGGCTTCAATATGGGGGGTCATTTCTCCATATCTACATGCAAAATAAATGTTGGTATTGGCTCAAAGGATTGCCGAATTTGAAGAAATGCTTTTCTTGGCTCAACAAGCCATCGATGGTTATATATGGCGACAACAATAACGAAAAGAAGCGTTTTAATAGGTCATACAAAGAGAACCAAAAGGAAAGACGATCTATGGTTGCCACCATAAATTGCACTCTCCTCTCGACCAAATATCAATATATTTTTAACTACCTCGATCGCTCCACCACCTTTCCTTTTCTAAAAAGATACCCCAAGGGGAGTTTCAAGGGAGCGAAAATATAAGTTTTGTGTGATGCATGATTTCTATGGCAAAAAATTATAGAATTGCTTCTACATCAAGAGGCTTGCGGAAAGATACCCTAACGAGGAAAAGTTGGTATGTTTACGAGCCGATAATGAGCAAAACGGGCAAAAAAGAATGCTTTATGAAATGGAGAGTCAACAATTTAACCAATTAGACGCTCCTACTTATAAACCTCTCATCATTAAAATGATAACGAGACACGCATGATTGAAGGCTCATTCCATGTAAAGATAGCTTCCACCTAGCACTCGTTAGTGAATTTGTAACACAAAGCACTTATCATAACTATGTACTATTGATGTTGTATCTTTTTATTGTAACAAGTTTTAAAGCGAGATGGTCCAATTCGCTAACAAGACCTTAGTGCACCAAACTTGAGGTCGCAATGGGAAATGTCTAAAGCTGACGAGCAAAAAAGAACGCCACACTCTTGCTCTGCCAAACCTCAACATATTAAAAAAATATCGTCACGACATAACCGCCCATACGGTCACTACAAAAGAAAAGTTGGATTCTAGAAATCCACGACTAAACGTGGGAACTAAATCTTCTCTAAATTAAAATAACAAAGTTGGAGCATCCTCTAAATATATAGATCATGGAGATCTAGCCTTCCCATATAGAAATCAAGATAGGAGTCTAGTCCTTCACAAATAAAGTCATAAGCATAGACATCCCCTAAAGTAACATAAAGCATAACACTCCAAGGTTATGAATTAGGTTCAAATCTCACGCTTTCAAGTTCCCCTCAAAATTATAAGTTCAGAATTAACCTCAAAGCTCACTGTTTTGAGTTATCCATAAAAGTTTAAGGTTTCGAGTAAGCCTCAAAATAAAAGATTTGTGTTATAAAACAAATCATCTATATTTAAAATTCATTAATTTTATTATTATTTGCCACGTTGTTATTATTTTTAACGAGTTTCATAAGTAAACTTAGCGATAATAACCAAATTGATACCAACATATTATGGATTTAATTGAAAATTATGAAAGTTAAGAGAGTAAATCAAAACTACATGAATAGTAAGAGAATTTTTTTGGACATCTCTTCTTCAAATTTTATTTGATTTATATACTTTATTCTTTCAAAATAACATGTAGCATTATTAAAATAGAAATACGAATTTGCTAATATAGTTGTGGAGAGTTACTTTTATATTCTTTTTGCAAAGCCCAAAAAAGGACTTACCACTAACATGAGCTCACAATAAGGAAGCAACACATCACCCACCTTCCTTCTCTTTACCCAAAATGGTAGGTAAACAACCAATCCTCACACCGAAGACTCGGTACGTACAATATTTATTAGTCATTTTATATTATTTTTTTATAATTAAAGAAAACTTTTATATAATTTTGTTCACAAACAGATAATTATTTAATTTAAAATTTATGACATATAACTCTCTTAAAGTATTTGTCAACGGCTTTAGAAAGCAACTACGACATATTACAACAAAATTTAAAATTCACGACACATATTTATCCAATTTTTTGTGGTTTAAATTTTCAAATAATAGTATCTATTTGAATTTGTGAAGAATAAACAATTATTTCACATGTTATAATACGGCTAGGGTTTATTGCGTGTATCGTAAGGGAGAAGGAAAGCGAGCATGACAGATCGGAGGAGCAACGAAGCAGGGGAGATGGAAGGTTTGGAGAACAGATGTGCCAATATATCCATTAGGAGCGAAGAGGAGGAGGTAACCCTATATCTGGATTATGGGGCTGATCAGTCGGTGGTGGTGGTTCAGGCCGGCAGTCAGTGTGCGATAATGGGCCGGTTCCTAACGTAAGTACCAATAAACTTCCAGGCGATAAAGAATATGATGGCGTCGTTTTGGCGTCCAGTGAGGAAGATGAGCGCGGAGGAACTACCCTATAATGGTGACGGAGTGGTTTGATACCTTTTTGAGTTTAATCATGAAAAGGATATGCTGAGGGTGTTGAACAACGAACCATGGTTTTTTAACGGACACCTGATGTTGTAGGGAAGGGTGGAACCTGACTGGACCCGGTGAAGGTGTCGTTATACTTGGTGGGTTTTTGGGTATAGTTGCATGGGGTGTTGTCGGGCTATATTTTAGAGTGTGTGTGTGTACAGATATTGGTAATATTATCGGAAAGTACGTGGAGTCTGATAAGAACAACTTCACAGGGAGGGCGAAATAAGGTACTTCGGATAAGGGTAATATTGGATATCTGGAAGCCATTTAAGAAGAGTATGACACTAAGGAAGTATGGTGGAGGGTTGACGGTGGTTGATTTCAAATATGAGCGTATACCGACCTTTTGCTTTTATTGTGGGTTGTTGGGTCATAGTGATAGTTTTTGTGAGGTTTTGCTTGATCAGCCTGAAGAGTGGAGAAGCAGTACGGAACTTTCATGAGGGCGCAACCGAGGCCTACGTTGAATCAGCCTGCTGCAAAATGGTTTGATAACCAATCATCAGGAGGGGCAGCAGGTGAGAAGGGATCGGGGGAAGGAGCTCATAATGTGGAACCAGATATTTTGGGTTCGGTCAAGGCAAGTGGGGGAGCAATAAGTCAAAAGGTATTTGACACAATTATGAACGTTACGGAAAAAAAAAAGAGGAAGGTTGAGCGGGGAAGGTGACGAGGAAATGGAGGAGGATGTGATCATGGAGGAAAAGCAGTCAAAAAATGAGTTATCAGCAGACTCCGAGAATGAACTCCACCAGGATCAATGAGTTGCTTAAGTTGGAACTATCGTGGGGTGGGTAACCCACGTACAGTTCGTGTTCTCATTGATTTAGTGCGAGATAAAAAACCCAATATAGTATTTCTTATTGAGACCCATTGTGATAGGTCAAAGCTGAAGGGGAAGCTTGGGATGAATGGCTTATTTGTTGTGGATAGCTCCGGACGTAGTGGGGGTATGGCATTGTTCTGGGACATGAATGTGAATGTATCTTTAATGGGATTCTCCAAAAATCATATAGACATAACTGTGAAGATGGAGCAAATGGGAGAATGGCGTGTTACAAGTTTCTATGGTGAACCTAATCGCAGTAGAAGGAGGGAGTCGTGGAATTTGCTTATATGATTAGCTGATAAATCGAGGTTACCGTGGTTGTGTGTAGGCGACTTCAACGACATGCTTGCGAGTAACGAGAAGAGGGATGGCGTCCCTCAACCACACTGTTTGTTGGACGGGTTCACGAGCTCACTAAGTGATAGTAGGTTAGTAAACGTAGGGATGAATGGCTATCCGTTCACATGGTGTCGAGGGCGTGGCTCGGATACGTGTGTGGAAGAGAAGCTAGATAGAGTTGTAGCATCGGAGGAGTGGATGACAATGTTTAGTGAGTTTAAGGAAACAAATTTTCCTTGGCTTACATCAGATCATACTCCAATTTTCATTAACCCTTTTTCAGCTAGAAGGTGTGGTGGCCCCAGGAGGTTCAGATTCGAGAAATGCTGGATCGGGGAACCGGGGTGCAGGGAGGCGGTTGAAAGAAGCTGGGGTGAAGAGGGGAGGGTGATATTATGAGTAAAATTGGTAGAAGTAATAAGGCGTTATGGAAGTGAGGAGGCCCGAAGTTGAAAGAATTGATGAAGAAAGTTAAGGAAGCAAGAGCCTCGGTTACAAGGAGAGGTGGTCGGGATGATGGAGAGATTAGGGAAGGAAACTATAAAGCTTTGGAAGATTACGCGAAGTATTGGAAGCAAAGAGCAAAATTGTATTGGCTGGTGGAGGGAGATGCTAATACACGATATTTCCATACGTTAGCTTCGAGTAGGAGGAGAAATAACAAAGTTGAACAGTTTAAGGATGAGTTGGGAGTGTGGCGAAAAGAAGGAGGAAGGTTGGAAGAGCTCATGACAGATTATTTTAAAGAATTATTTTGTTCACAGGGGTCGGAGTCGGAGGTGGTATGCAAGTTTATCAGC
>JAYMSZ010003274.1:0-10786 GCA_036897665.1 Pelargonium citronellum | reverse complement strand
TAACTCTGGTTATTCTCAACTATTGAAACTAACTATTGGCTACCCTAAATTATGCCAAACTTTTTTTCATCCAAAATTTCGTTAAAGTTAACGGAATATGCCAAAATTTTGAAATAGTTTGTTAATTTAAACAGAATTTTGGATGGAAAAAAGTTTGACATAGTTCAAGGTAGCCAATAGTTAGTTTCAATATTTTAAGATAGCCAGAATTAAAAGATGTATAGTTGAGGCCTTGAGAGGTGGTATGTGTAATTAACCCTAAAAAAAATCTAAAACCAACAAGCTAATCAATTTCCCGACTGCCCTCACGACAAAAGCCGTTACTCATAGAGCCCCCTATCCAATGTTTTATCGATTATTCAAGTTTTTTTCCCCTTCCAAAATGAAGCGGATAATTGTGATTCGCTTCCTTGATATAAGATTTTTTTTGGTGTTCAAAATGAGTTTATGAAGTTGAATATTCTCTTTTGTTTATAAGTTAAATCAAGTGGCCATGTTGCTGATTTTTGGTGTATGAAAGTTAAATAAAATTTGTTCTTAGGTTTATAAAGGAAAAAAAAGAACATACAAAAACTATGCATGGGCTCTTTTCATTATGGTTGAAATTAAAAAAGATGTCCAATTTTAGGACTTAGTTATTGTTAAGTGTGAATACAAAAAAATTGTGTTATTGGACAAAAACTATGCAAGGACTCCTTACATTATGGTTGAACTTAAAAAGATGTCTAATTTTGGGAGTTTGTTATTGTTGAGTGTGAGTACAAAAAATTGTGTTGTATGACAAATAATTTGGATCAGGCCCATTTTATAATAAAACATTGGGCTTGTAAAAGCCCACAAAAGGCCCATGTCTATGTTCGTGATACCATTTCAGATTGCCACGTCATCCTCCGAAGTAACTGCGTAGCTCCCAAGCAAATGAAATTAGGTTAAGTTGACAGCAGCGGACTCAGCAAAACGGCGACGTAGGACTAGTTTCTCACCCAAACAGAGCCCTATTTATTCTCGCGTCCCTCTCCTTCTCTTCCGATATCTTGAGAAGTCGGTGGCGGCTGGGGAATCGGGGCCGTTTGAAAAGGGGGGAGTGACGGCGAAGATTGCACCGTCGATGTTGTCATCGGACTTTGCTAATTTGGCATCGGAGGCCCACCGGATGTGCGATTTCGGCGCTGACTGGCTTCACATGGACATCATGGTTCGTCCCTTTCTTGATATTAATATCACTCTTTTGAGCCCTAGATTTCTTGCTTCATTTCCTCTACTGATTTCTATTAATAGAGACTGTTTCCTGAATTTTCTCTGCGAATTGGTTATATTAACTGATGTTGTTCTTGTTTACCGTTAGGTTTAGGGTTTAAGGATCATTCTTTAAATTTCTTAAAATCGCTACTACATAATGTCTTAACGTTAATAATCACTGAAACGTTTTGAACGTGTTATCGATGTCCATTTTAAGGATATTCGTATAATTTTTCAAATTGAAAATAATTCAAAAGTGCATTTGCTATGAACTAGGGTTTTGTCGTTGGTAACCATTGAATTGTTTCGCTCTTTTTTGTGGGCATCTGTTGGTACCAATAAGCATTTGGGCAATTAATAGCTTGTGGCATGCCCTAGATTTTGAAAAGACAGTTCTGGTTTAAGCCTTGCCTTGTGTTTGGATGAGAAGTTGGGAATGTGCACAACTAATTTAGTCAATTTTTGTTGTTAAGAATGATTTTTTGCAAAGTATAGCCATAACAGAGGAGTGGTACCCTGCAACTGAGTTCAATCAGAGAAAGTTTTGGTTTTGTTTTATGTTGTTTCGATCTTTCTCAATGCATATGCACTTCAGTTTTGATGTTTGAAAATTTGAATGATGAAAACTCTATATGCAAACGCAGTATCTAATATCTGGTGCTATGAGCGGCATATCCACACGAGATTTCTGACATTTTAATGCCTATACACTATTTGGTTTTTGAGATGATCCAGGTAAAAGAAATGTCCCGGATATAGACAGACTCTTCTGTCTGCACTTAGTATTGGATCTCGAATTAGAAACACCCAATGAATTCTCGACTCTTGTAGAAAAATAGTTATTTTCTTAATGGAAATCTTTTTGTGCAAACACAGCATCTAATTTCTTGATGAAAACCTTCAGTCCCTTGCCATTATTTTACCATTTAGTAACAAATCCCATTTTGAAACAACCAATGATTTGCTAATTTCATGGGATTATATAATTTTAGCTCAACAATTTTTTTTGATTAAAATGTACTTCAGTTTGTTCTTTGAGAAATAGAATGATGACAACTCTTTATGCAAACACAGCATCCATTATCTTGGTGCTATGAGTGGCATATCCACACGAGATTTCTGACTTTTTTACTTGCGTACTTTTGATTTTTGAGATAATCCGGGTAGAAGGCTTGAGATGCCACACACGATTTCTGCCTTTGTTGCCTACGAACTTTTGATTTTTGAGATAATCCGGGTAAAAGGCTTGATAGGCCACCCGAGATTTCTGACTCTGTTGCCGTACTTTTGATTATTGAGATAATCCGGGTAAAAGGCTTGACATGCCACACGAGATTTCTGACCCTGTTGCCTACGTATTTTTTATTTTTGAGATAATCCGGGTAAAAGGCTTGACAGGCCACACGAGATGGAAATTGACTTCCATTTTTTTGTTTGAAAAATGGAATGATGAAAATCTTTGGGGAAAAGCAGCATCCAGTCTCTTATTGCTAGGTTTTTTGAGACAGCCCAGAAAAGAAGGCAATGCTCAAGATGGAAACACTTCAGTCCATCACTATTATCTTACTTTTCGAACTAGATCCTAAATTAAAACCCAGAATGATTTCTGACTTAATATATAATCAAAGAAGGAACTGATTTCTGACTTGTATTTTGTCGAAAATTTAGGAATAGGAAATATATGGGTTGGAAATTATTCAGTTCTTCACTATGAGTTTGCTCATAGTATACATCTCAAATGGAAACGCCTAGCAACTTCTAATTTTTTGAGATTGTTTACATTCTTTCGACAAAAAGGGATGATGAATTTTTTTTTGCCCCAACTAACCTCCCTCTATGCTGGCGCTTCGAGTTTTTTTCTTATCTTTTTTTTTGAGAAAAATTAAGAATGATGAGAACACATTAGTTGAAAACCTTAGTTCTTGACTATATATTTACTCTCGATAATGGTCTAGAAATATCTGATGGTTTCCGACTCTTCTGTATGCATATCTGCTAAGGCAAGGCATGACATGAATATCCACGAATCCTTAACAATTGGCTTACTATATGGACTTGAAAATTGGAATCTCTTAATAATGGCATTTTGTTTTGATTGATAGTGTTCAAATATAATAAATATTATATAAATAAATTTTGAACACTCATGTTAAATGGAATGATGTCAACAATCGTGGCAGCATTCTTTCATGTAGAAACTAACCAACCATCCAGAAAGTGTCACAGTTTTATCAAATAGTTCTAATTGCCTCCTTTGTTTGTCTTTTTGATGTTTAATATGCTTGCCTTTTTCACAGTTGGGTAGATATCCTTCTTCTAATCTGAAGTCGGATTACTTTATATGAAAACATATTTTGATCAACTATCTGACATATAGTTCTTGGTGGCTTATTTGCAGGATGGGTACGTCGCATAGTCCATACCATGTTATCATTGTCTTTGGTTATCTTCATTCATATTGGGGTTTGGTATTTTGGTTCCAGAGGGGTTTCATTTCTCTTAAAATTATTGCAATTAACCATCATTTTCTTTTTAAATTTAGTATTATATCTGCTTAACTTGGTTTGTTCGTTAACAAATATCCGTGTGTTCACCATAACTGTGTTTTCTTGTTTGTAGTTTTTTTTTTTTTTGAAGTTGAGCTACACAACAAGGGGTAGCTCTCCCTTTAACCCAAATCTCACCCCACCCGACGCAATGGGATTTGAACCCACGACCTCCTACATGGAGATGTGTGTCTTGACCATTGCGTCACCCCCTAGGGGGCTTCTTGTTTGTAGTTATTAGTTATTACTTTGTCTCTTGAATTTTCATTATTTTTCTATGTGTAGGCATTTTGTTCCAAATCTAACTATTGGTGCTCCTATCATTGAAAGCTTGAGAAAGCATACAGAGTAATATCAGCTGTCCCTTTACTTTTGAACTCTTTTCTTCTTTTCGCATGTGTAACTATAGCTGGAGCCTGGATGAAGTATTGTTGACTTGTTTTGTTTTAACAGCACATATTTGGATTGCCACCTTATGGTCACAAATCCTCTTGATTATGTTGATCCCATGGGAAAAGCTGGTGCTTCAGGTTTTACATTTCACGTTGAGGTATCCAGAGGTTGGTTAAAAAATTATCTCAAGATTTGTTTTTTCCTTATGAACTTCAAATTTTAAATGTTTTCTGTTTATTTATTTGTTTTTCTTATTTGTATTTTTGGGAATCATCTCATGGTATTTCTGTGCAGATAATTGGCAAGAGCTTGTCCAAAAAATCAAGTCGAAAGGCATGAGAGCTGGTGTAGCTTTGAAACCTGCAACACCAATTGAGGAAGTTTATCCACTTGTAAGCATTTTGTATTTTCCATGGAGTTTTCACTCATCATAAATCCTGTTTGCATTGTATGGACTAAAAGTCTAACAGCAGACAATGCCTAATTTCATCAAAATTAATGGATTTTTGTTGGGTATTCTACATATATTCATTTAAAGTGAATTGCTAATCTTGATGACTTCCCCCTAATTTAACGGTATGTTTGTTTTTCTTTATCCTCAGCTTGAGGGTGAAAACCCTGTGGATATGGTCCTTGTTATGACTGTAGAGCCTGGATTTGGCGGACAAAAATTCATGCCAAGCATGATGGATAAGGTAGCATTTCTACCTTTTGCTTTTGTGAAACTTGGCTCCCGTATTAGGCACCTGTAACTCATGCTTTCTTTATTCGTATTGTTATTCAGGTGCGCACACTGAGAAAGAAGTATCCATCACTTGATATTGAGGTAGATCCATATTAATTTCATACTGTTGTTAACTTGCTTAGACTTCAAACTACGCTATCAAGTACTAGATTCTTTATGCAATTTCAAGTACTTATAAAAGAACTAGAAGTTTCTTGGAACTATGCAGACATTCTGGTCGTGTTAAAATTAGTTGCTTTCATGTATAGTATTTATCAAGTTCCCGAATTAGAAACACCCAATGAATTCTCGACTCTTGTAGAAAAATAGTTATTTTCTTACATGGAAATCTTTTTGTATAAACACAGCATCCAATATCTAGATTCTATGAGTGGCATTTCCTAATGTTTTATTTTTTGAGATAATACATGAAAAGGGAAGGCAGTAGATGAAAACCTTGAGTCCCTTGCCATTATTATAACATTTAGTTACAAATCCCATGTGGATAGAAACAATGATTTGCAAATTGAATGGATTATATAGTTTTTGTAAAACAAAAATTGTTGATTAAAATGTACTTCAGTTTGTTCTTTGAGGCAGCATCCATTATCTTGGTGCAATGAGTGGCATATCCACACGAGATTTCTGACTCTGATGTCTACGAACTTTTGATTATTGAGATAATCCGGGTAGAAGGCTTGACACGCCACACGAGATTTCTGACTCTGTTGCTTAAGTACTTTTTATTTTTGAGAAAATCCGGGTTAAATGCTTGACATGCCACATGAGATTTCTAACTTTGTTGCCTACGTATTTTTGATTTTTGAGGTACTCTGTGTAGAAGGCTTGACAGGCCACACGAGATTTCTAACTTTGTTGCCTATGTATTTTTTATTTTTGAGATAATCCGCGTAAAAGGCTCGACATGCCACACGAGATTTCTGACTCTGTTGTGTACATACTTTTGATTTTTGAGATAATCCGTGTAAAAGGCTTGACAACAGGCCACAAGAGATTTCTGACTTTGTTACGTGAGTACTTTTGATTTTTGATATAATCCAGGTAAAAGTCTTGACATGTCACACAAGATTTCTTACTCAGTTGCCTACGTATTTTGAATTTTGAGATAATTCGTGTAAAGGGCTTGACCGGCACACGAGATTTCTGACTCTGTTCCCTATGTACTTTTGATTTTTGAGATAATCCGGGTAAAAGGTTTGACATGCCACACGATATTTCTGACTCTGTTGCCTATGTACTTTTGATTTTTGAGATAATCTGGGTAAAAGGCTTGACTTGGGATGTTAAAAAACTCTTCTGCCCTTTACTAGTAGTTTTTTTACAGTATTGCATCTCAAATAAGTAAAAACCTTTTCTGACTCCTGTGATAATGTTTTTTTTTTCTAAACAAAAAATGGGAATGATGATATTCTTTGTGCAAACTGCAAAAGCAGCATTAAATTTTTGGTGCCATGAGCTGCATGTCCACATGGGATTTGTTTGTTCAGTGTTTCTGCTTGTGCTTTAATTGGGTGATCAGACAATTAATGGAACAGTTTTTTCCAGGTGGATGGTGGTTTGGGACCTTCAACTATTGACATGGCTGCATCAGCAGGAGCAAACTGCATAGTTGCCGGAAGTTCAGTATTTGGTGCACCTGAGCCTGCGAAAATCATATCCCATTTGAGACGGAGTGTAGAGGAAGCCCAAAGAAATAACTCGCACTGATGCAGCCAAGGCATGTCATTATTTTACTTTGATCCATACTTCCATTTGAAGTTTCAAGTTTGGAACTGAATAAGATGGTATGATTGGATAATGCTTTCATACCTCCACCACCTTTGTTGTTTGAAAATTTGGAAGGTTGATTTTACTATACTGTACTATATATACTTGAGAATCTGATTTGTATAATAGTGATCAACTGGACTTCTATTGGTATGGATTAAACCCTTGCGACTTTAGTTATGTAAAGTAAATTTGGATTGGAAAAAATTCAAATTCTGGTGGAGTTGCATATTCGATATTTTCGATTGTAAATCAGGAATTTTTTTATGTGAGCACAGTTCCCTGAAATGATTGAGTTGACCCTGATTATATGGATACTATTGATAGTTCGTTTATAGTTAACTCGGAGTGAGTATATAATTGGGTTGGGGGATGAGGATCTTTGTTTCCAATTTTAAAAGTGAGTGGCCAGCTGTGTGTGCGGGTGGCAGAGTGAAGCAAGTAACTAAGGTTATCCTCTCTACGTATCAAACAAAACGAGTAAACAACTCATTCCTCTATCAAACTCCGAGTAGAGAACTCATCCTTAATGATACTGCTTATAGAATTATTTCACATATGATACGAGAGAGGATAGCTTGATGATCCAAAGACACATTCTTAAACATGCAATAGGTCTCTTCACTCTGTTCGTTACATCCCTAACTTAGAGGTTGACTATGTTTAGAATTGGGTCTTTACTTCCAACTAAGATTAAATGGGTTGTTTTGCTCCCACAAATTCATTGGAGGTTGGGTATGAGTAAAATTTAATGATGTGTTATTTCCTCGTTGGTTTGGTTTAACCTAAGTCAAGAAAAATCTTGGCTCATATTTCTTTTTCCATATATGTGTATATACACACACTAAGTGCATCATGATTTATCTTAACATCATTAGTTCTCTCCAGCTTATCTAGAGAGGTTGGTTGACAGCTTGGACAAAGGTGAACTATATTAGCACTTGCCGAGTCAAAGACTAGACTCTCGAGCGTCTCCATTGATACATGACGGTCTGTTTCCTTTGATCGAAAGCGATATAAGTAGCTATCTTTACTTCCTACTCAAAGCTTATATAAAATGAGAATGAATAAATCATTTCCAGCCTTGCCTATTGTAAACTCTTCTTTTATCTTGCTATGAATAAAACTAAGTGAGCTCTCAAAATTTTCCGTCCTAGATCAGGAAAGAGAGACAATTACTGAGTCGCGGTAGCGGACCTTGGGCAATAGAATAGGAACAGGACAATGAGAGTACAGTAGGCTTCCGTCATTCCCTTCAACTAATAGCTAATACTATTCCTGTACTTGAGTTTGATTTCTGACTAATGAGTATAGTAGGATACATTTGTAAACTGGGTTGTAACTATCAAACTAACTGATGAGAGTTCTTACCAGGTGTAGGATACATTTGTAAATTGGGTTGTAACTATCAAGCTAACTGATGAGAGGTCTTACCAGGTGATGTTAAAGTAAAAAAAGCTGCTTAAATCTACCTTTAAGAGATTGTATTGACATTTGTTAAACTTACTATAAAATTCACTAAAGCAAGCAGGTGATGTCATAGGGATTAGTGCAAGGTTAAGTAAAAAAGGTAGGTACACCATCATGGCATCATCCACAGATGGAGAGGTATTATACTTACCTTGGATTCCCTCAGTCACAGACTAGTACAAGGAAAAAAAAAGGGAAGGATTGTATCTAGAATTAAAATCATGTAGTTGTTTGATATTTGAACTATTTTGTTGTGATTAACATGTTGAATAATTATTTTTCTTGTAGTTGTTTGATATTTAAACTATTTTGTTGTGATTAACATGTTGAATAAATATTTTTCTTGAATACAGTTTCTCGTTTGATTTATGATTGTATTTAGTTAAATGGGGATCTGAATGGGATGGAGAAATATGATGCCCGAACAGAGCTGGAATTTAGTTGAAAAAAACCCGAATGAGAAATGGGGAGGGGATGATATTTCAATCAACATTTATTTGTATATTTCACCTGAAGAGAAGTGACATTGATGTTCATCGCTGCATTGTTATTTTTTTTTATTTCCTCTGAATGTTGAGCAAAACAGAAGCTGTTAGGTTTTCTAGGCACATGGGTTGGGAACATTGCACTAGCTAACCAAAACCATTTGTCGTAGAAAATGGAAACTAGCGACTTTACAAGTCTCTTGCGGCATGTGCATATTAGTTTAATATTAACTCATCTCAAATTGATGGATCTAGATCGTCAAATTTATCTACATATTATATATTTTTACACTGGATTTGGATACACCTGAGACTGATAATGTAATAAAAAAAATTATGCTCTTAGAAAATTAAATTGATCTATGTACTTATGGATTTGATAGTCTGGAGTCTATATATTAATTGCCATGGGCAAATGTACCCAGCTCGACAAAAGAAACCTTTCGTTTCTCAACTCACCTGGGTCCTTGGCATGCATGTTTCTGAGTCTTAATACTCTGTACAAGATAGATAAAGGTTAGATGAGTGGTCAGCTCGTGCGATCACATGGTTGTGCATCCCCTCTACTTTTGGTCCTTTGCTGCTTTGATTCTTGAGCTACTAATCTTGTAGACACAGATGCACACATTTTTTGCTTACATTAAGGAATAAGGAGTGAGGACTAAGAAGATATGTTTTGTATTGTGGTCAATATTCAAAGTGCTCCTTAGTTTCCTGAATCTAGTATGATCTTCCAATTCATGAACAAACTTGGCGAATAAGTCATAAGAACATAGGAAAACAAACTGAAAAGTGGAAGAATTTTTGGAACTCGTTCAGAAAATCAAGGGGGTGATATTTTCCTTTGAATTCTCCTAGTAAGCTGTCTAGGACTGGGAGAGGTCTAAAGAGACTAGTTAGCTATTAGGAAGGATCATTAGTTTTCTAATATTCGTTCGTATACATTTCCAAGTCTTGTTGTGTATAACATAGTCGATTTTTGCATTTTGAACAATGACATGACATATATAACGCTCACTGCAACATATTTCATCGTATCTATCTATTTGTTTCTTTATGGTGTATGGTTGGCTGGTTGGTGCTTGTCAACCTAGGATATTCATGACCACTTTGACCTATCCTTCTGGACCTTCTCTAGCTAGGCTCCTTTTGTGCCTTATCTTTTCCTTGCATGGCATCTTATTCAGACTTGAGTGTGTGCTGATTGTGCATTGATGCGATATATCCTTTTTAATTTCTGCATTTCCTATATCCTTCCAAATCTGCATCATTTTTTCACTTCTTTGCGCAACACTTTCGCAAACATATTTTCTTATTGTCACAACATGTCTATGGTTTCTGTTCTTCCTGTCAAAACATGTCTGTGATCTCTATGCACAACTCACTTGATTGAATGTAACATTATGTACTGTGTGTCTGTGAGTCTAAGCTTCTTGGTACATGTATGTGACTTATTCAAATGTTGTATAGCGTAATATATTGTACATGAATAACATTTATGCGGTACAAATGTTTAGTGTAGCCATGAGGTTAGAATGTTGGTATAGATTAAAGTCATGCATGAATTTACTATACTGAATGTATGTTCAAGATGTTAACATATGATAAAAAAATGCAGGTATGAAACCCGAGGAGTCCTTTGGGGCAAGTTAAAAAGTGGTAGCCATGATCACTGCCAATTGAAAAACTGAAGGGTTAGATTAATATTAGCAAAAGCTAATGGAATCAAGCCCAAGGAACCCAAACAGCTGGAACTAGAGTAAAAAATTATGCAATACCATTGTCACCCCCAAGAATCCTGTCCGCTAACAGCTTTCAGAATACTTTGTATTTAATCTTTTTTGCTTCATTTTTTTTTTGTATGGATCCAAAATATTCACTCTTTAGCTTTCAATAGTGTGTGTGAGCTCTTTATTTTTATAATAGGGTCTTGTGTGCAGAAGTAGTGAGAGTGGTCATGAGCATGGCAGTTGCTGCTCTAATCAGTGAGCGTCACTTGAGAGCTTTGGTTATATTATTATTCATCTGTTACTTACTTGAGTACTCTGCAGTTGTATTTGGGCAGAACTTGCTGAGCTGTGATACTACCTCTGCAGATGCTTCTGGCTACCGGTGCAACGGAACCAGCCCGGGCAGGACCT
>JAYMSZ010003273.1:0-10787 GCA_036897665.1 Pelargonium citronellum | reverse complement strand
TCTCGATACAGTCTACTGACATACAGCAAATCTCTGATCTCCCTCGCTCGCTTTCTCGACCCTGAGAACACACAGAATCGCAGTAGGAGAAGCTTCAGGAAACCTGTGTTTAGTGTTTGGGCTTTTTTGTTTTGGCAATGAAGAGTCTGTGAAAATCCATGACAGAGCAAAAAGAAAATAAGAGCGAGTCATACTCATAGAGATGGAGGCCTTTTATAGGTGGGAACCACGTGCACAGTATTGCCATCTCAACTTCATTACTAGATAAACTAAAAGTATACTCTCTTTTTTTATAAAAAAAAAAAAAACAAATTACTAGTGTAGTTTACTATAGCTGTTAATTTAAATTTGAATTTGCGATCGTCAACTTATAAATAATTTGAATCACATTCAAATTGTCGGTTATACATTTTCGCAGTCCTACTTTTAGGTTCTTATGTCATAATTTTTTTTAAGTAATAAGAAAGCTTTATTTACCGATAAGAGTACAAAATGAGCTATGTAGCCAAAGTTTTGATACGCCAGCTTTACCAAAAGAAGCTAATCTATGGGTCTGATCTATATATGTCCGTTTTAGAAGCTGAACTGCAAATTCACAAAAAATTGTACTAAACAAAAATCGGATATCATCAAAAATATATCTGCAGGATATATCCAACACTGCTCCGTCTCTAATCTTCTTGAAAACAGATGCACAATCCAGTAAGAAAGACAGGAACATTAGCATTGAAGAGCACACAAAAGAACAACACATGGAGTAAAGATAATGCTTCAGCTTTTAAAGGAGAAGAGCACTAAAGAGGGAAGGAACAACGAGCAAGGACAATATCATTCTTTTTCAACTGCCATATTCTTCTGCTATAGCGCCAACAAAGCCTCTATCATTTTTCATTATTAGAGCATCTGCAATGCAGATACAAAACGCATGGACCCAACAAAGGGACCTTTGATTTTGCAAAGTTCATGAATGCATAGAATCCTATTTTGGGTCCAGTCCCTCTCTCTGTTATTTATTTTATTTTTAACAAACTAACTAATAGACAAATGACAAGTGGTCACTCAAATCAGAAAATATGATAAAAAATTATGATTTTGTCTTATTTGTTTGTCATTCATAGTCAATTTAGAGTCCCTACAATGCATAGTTTTTTTCTTAGAAGCTCTATTGTTGACATGACATAAAAAAAATTATAATTATGACATATTCATTCAATTTGAGTTCCATCATTGCTGATGCTCTTAGACCATGACAAGTTTGATTGGGAGTGGAGCAGGAGGCAAGATCCAATCCTTGCAAGCTACATGGAATGATGAATATTCTTTTTTCCATTGCTTATGTCATAAATTTGATCATTTTTAATATAAAAGTTAAAGTTAAGATTAATATTTTTAACGTTTAATTAACCTATTCAAATACTTTATTATATGATTTAATGATCAAAATACGCATTTTCACGTCGAAGACCTGCTTTTTTACGTAGCTCATCTAACATATATTTTGGTACTTGAATTAATTTTCAAAAAGAGGATATATTATTTCAAGATAAGGGAGAATATACAATTTTTAGAAAATATATAAGTATATTAGACAATAATGGATAGGGAGAGTGTGTGAGACAGTGAGGTTTAGAATTTAGATTTGGGTGGGGTGGGACCCCAATGAGACAGGTGATAGCTGGTTGTGATATTAGCTTGATAAGGCCAATATCATTTGGATTTTCTTTTATAAGGACTAGTCTTTGTTGATTGTGGCAATAACACCCCAATGTGTAAATTAAGTCTTAAATTTTCAATAGATCTCCAATTTCATATCATTTTTAACTTGTTTTCTAAATTGAATTTTCACAAAATTTAAAACATATTTGTAAATTTGCACTTTATTTTTACTTTGAAGTTGTTTAAGGTTTCTATTTTAATGAAGATTGTGTTTGAAGTAGAATTTTCATTTAAAAATGAGAATGATAACTAGATTTTCATTAATAGTTTTTTACTGAGTTCAATTTTCATTTCATTGCTTATAGGTTGATTTTCTTCTCAAATCAAAGACATATTCAGAATTTTTGGATGCTTTGAGAATATAAAATTTCAATAATTAACAAAATTGTATTAAGACATTTAAAAAATTGATTATACATCAACTTGAAGAGTCAACAAAATGAATTATTAGCAATTATATATTACTAAATCAATTTTTTAGCAGCATTAATAAGTATAATGGTTTATATTAAAAAAACATGGGATGTGATGATCACTCTCCTACTAGACATCTACTTTACTTTCCAATTGTAATCAAAAGCTGACTCACCTCCACACCATCACCAACCTTCACTATATTATGTGTTCCAAAATAATTGCATTATTATGATATCACTTATTTTATAGTATTCTCTTGCTTCTACTTCCACACCAAAAGGCAAAAACAACTTTGTAGCCCACTTTTGTCTAGCATGTCCAAATTTCTTGGAAGAAAAAATAATTTGTGGAATGTATTTTTATATATAATTGAGTGGAAAAAAATTATATACTCTTAATTAGTATGGTAATAGATCAGTCATAAACTTAAAGTTTTTTGTTTATAAGTAACGGGACAGCAGACCTACAAGGCTAGTGTTTCTCTTCTCTAAATAGAGGCATTACCTAGACCTCAAAAAAAATTCAAAACGCATCAATCGTTTGTCCAACATATAAACTTAAAGTTGTCTTTGTGTCTTTTATTTTAATTATTTAAATGAAAATTCCTTGGAATGGATGGTGGATCATACAACACTAGAGTTGATAGATGGTGTTGCTCCACTAACCTAAAAATAAACAAAACAAACAACAGAGTGAGTGAATTTTCTTTATTTCCATTTTAGCTAGAAATCACAAAAGCATGTATGAGTTTGATAGTTTGTTGGATAGACTGTGATAACCAATATGATATGGAAAACCACTACAGTAGAGCAGTATAAGCACACTTGTAACTTATGAATCATTCTCACAAGTAAAATAATATTTGTAATGTGAATATTTCATAAACACTTAAATTGAAAGAATAAAACAACACTATGGTTATACCTGTGAGTATTCAATTGATAGTTTATTAAATATTAGAAGGGGCAACTATGAGTATTTAATTGATGGCTTATTAAATATTAGAAGGAACAAATGTTAAAAATATTATACTCCCCCTCATCCTTTTGTCTCCAACGAAAGGGAATCACCTCTTTCACACAAATCACAACAGATACGCAGGGGGAGAAGTTCCAACCTAAAAGCTCATTTTTAGCAAAAGTTTTTGACGACCAATATAGATATCTGAAAATTCCCTACATCCTACATGACAAAGCTAAAAAGATGCAAAAGGATGTTTGTTCCCGAACAAGCCCTAAAAATCCATCTTTTATTTGGATAAATCAGAACAACACAAAGTATTCAATCAATAATCTAAATTTTGGAAGGAAAAAAAAAACAAGCAAAAGGGGGAAGATGAGAAAATGAAATTAAAATGGAGAAAAGTGCACTTGGGTTGTGTGAGTGAAAGAATCACATATTGGTGCAGTAGCTTATAAAATAAAAATTTGAGAGCAACACTTGGCAAAAGCAACATGGAAAGATGGAGACATGTAATGGTCCCCAAACTAACCAATCTAAAAGCATGCAGTTGTAACTCTAAATTAAAGACAAACTTGTTAGCATCAAGTAGGTGAGTGTGTGTTCTTTTTTTCCTTAATGTCAGCTTTTAGCTCTCTCAAACTACCAAAACAATACATCAATCCACTTCCACCATAGAAGTTTATGCTTTTGGTAACCATCTTCCATATCCAATTAATTATCTTCCCAAATCTCATGGACCACAATTCACCAACAACCTGCCTCCAACATTAGTAAGCTTGCACTTAAAGGTCCAGGTTCAGCCAATTATATAAATCTCCATTCAAAATCATCAAATCTTTTGGCCAAACTGAAAAGTTTGATGTTGATCGATCATGCCATCACATTGCATTAAACAAAAGGTTAACGCCGAAAACTGCTCCATTGTATTAAGATCACAAACTGAGTGCTTGTTTTTAAGGATTGCCACATGATATGTGACAAATTCTAAGGATAACATGTTAGATGATTTTGGGATGTTAAGGAACATATCCTGCTGCTTGATCTTAAAGAGGTGAATAATGGACGATATTTGTACTTCCTAAAGCACCAAAATTGTCTACAAGAGAGAAGGTTCAATCAACCTAATTTTGGTTCAAATCAAGCTGGATTTGAATACTGTTGAATTTGAATTGCCATAGCGAACCTACAAAAAAGAAATATTATGCACTGAATGAAGGAAAAAGAGAGCGACATCAACATTCAACCAAAAGAATAACAAAATTGGACAGACAGAACCTCCGTAAACATTTTGTTCAAGGGCTTCAAACCCACAACCACCACCCTAAAGAAACTAAGAATAAGGTTCAAACAAAAATCAGTTCAACAATCTCGAAAGGGGCCTCAAAACCGTTACACTTAAAACACGTAACACTAGAAGCAACATCAAACTTCACACACAACCTCACCACTAAAAATGAGAGCCAAGAGCCCCAAACTCCTCCCACACTGCCTGAGAAAATTAGGTTGGATGCCTCAGCCCCCAAGGGGCTAGGAGGCAAAACTAACAATCAAGAGAAGTTGGCACAAATCCAAACCGAGCACCCATGAGTTGTCCCTAAAGACCACTAGCATCAAACGAGACACTGTCTTCCAAAGTTGAGAACCACAATCTCTACAAGGAAAGGACAGCCAAACAAGGTGTCCAAACTTGGAGCTCATGAAAAATGATTGTCATCTAACTACGAAAGTCTATCACTAGATTTAGATCACTAATTTTTCTAAACCTAAAATAAATAAAAAATTTAAAACAACGCTTGAGGAGTAAAGAATTGTCAGCCTCAAACCCATTACTTGTTACCTTTGAGAAACAACAAGAGATTGAAGGGAAAAAAATCAAACCCGTTATGTGTCACTAATAAAATTTCATTGCATAAGATTTGAAATCATACGCCCATCATATCATGCCTCAGTTGGGCCTACTCCTACCTTGCATTGGTTGAATCTGGTGTTTATGTTGCTGCAATGGGGTGGAAATGTGCCACGGCTGTGAACATAGCCTCCATGATTGCTATGTTTATGGTCAGCATGCTATTGACATGGTTGTGTAGGAAGCTCCAGCTAACAAATATGGTGTGCTTGTGTAAAGAAATTTGAAACCTTTGTTCAGTGACCAGTAGCAATTTAGGAAAGAAAAAGAAGGGCAGATGGAAGAAGAGAAGGGTGGGAATTTTAATTTTGATATCTGTAAAATTTATAATTAATGCCATCATCTACATCTTAATAATCTTCTAATGTCTAGATTCAAATATGAAAATCTAACTTAATACTCACTAAACATCTCAAATTTGTCAAAAACTTCAATAAAGTTCTTGCAACACAAAACAACTAAATAATGACACAAATGACCTAGATGATTTTAATCTCAACCCTTGAGATGAACTTGAGACAATCCAAGACATGTAAATAGTTGGATGAGTCTCTTGAGCCTATTACTCGTGCAACAGCACAACAAAAAAATCATACATCCTACCTAACAACACTACAATCTTTGAAAAGTTGGAAGAGATAGTACATGTCATTGTTGACATGAATCCTTCAGCATAATTCTTTTAGATCATATAATGTTGAGGTTGGCTACATGAATCTTTCACCATAACTCTTTCAAATCTTCTACTCTTATTCTCCTCCTCTACTTAATCATATCAAGTATAATCTCATATGTTAAGCCAAGCACTATAACATATTTCCTCACTATTTCTTTGCATGTTAACTTCAACATGTCTATTAGTTTCCCCTAACTGAATTCTCTTCCCACTAATCCCCCACCATTACACAAGCCCCGACCCAAACAACATTAAACAATTCTCCAGTGTCATATCTTCAATTGGTGTTACCAAAACGTTTAATGATCATATGCTTCCTAAGCATTCTCGTCTCTTCTGCCTCCATTTTATGGCTTTGCAGCCACTTTGGAGCCCAACACCAGTGCCAGATACCAGAACCAGCTCTATGACCAACCTGTGGAACTTTCCCTCCCCTTAGGGGAATTTTTCATTACAAAGAACTAAAATAGTCCATGATTTTAACCACCATGCACTAATTTTATTTTCAGAGATGATCTCCATATCATAATTGAAACTACTCATCAAGAACAGAAGAGTACAATAAAGAGGCAACATAATAATACACAAGGCTCTGCCTATTGAATTCATCAAAAGAATCAAAATTTATATCTTTAACATCTTAATGACTCCCTTTAATGAATAGCAGTACACAAATCCCAAATTCAGGACACAACACTCACCATCACAGGGATACAGCACAAGACCCGACTCCAGTGCTATAATAAAATTCTATAACATTTTCCCCCTACTTGAGATCCCTTTGCCTAACATTAAAAACAACAATCCCTCAACCCCGAAACCGGTGTACCTAATATCTTCAAATCTAGCCCATCATAACACCAAACCAAACACAGTTTCGCAACAAAAATCAATGCAACGAACGATTCAATCGCAACAAATAAAAACATTCAAATATAAATTTATAGCTTATGTTGTAAAATGACCTCCAAAATAGATCCAAAAAAAGCAGCTAAATAAGTACTATGGTATTAAAAGAACTCAAATTGGAAATTACCCATTAACCTAAGCAGTGAGCACAACAGCGCCACCATTCTCCTTGATCTTCTTCTCCGCCGTCTTGGACACCAGCTTGGCCTTCACCACAAAAGGCTGGTTCTCAGGCAACACACCTTTTCCCAGAACCTTGAAGTATCCGAACTGGGTCACATCGATCATGGGGACGTTGTCCTTGGAAGCCTTGTCCTTGACCTCCTGCGGCACCATGGACCAGAGCTTGTCGACATTGACGATGGGGCAGTGGAACTTGTTGCGCAGCCTGTGGAAATAGCGCATACCGACCTTGCCGAAGTAACCGGGATGGTACTTGTCGAAGAGGATGCGGTGGTGGTGCATCCCTCCGGCGTTACCGCGACCTCCGGGATGCTTCCGGTGCTTCCCGATACGGCCGTGTCCGGCGCTCACGTGGCCGCGCTTCTTCCGGTTCTTCTTCAAGCGGGTCGTCATTTTCGAGCTCTCGGAGATGGTGCGGAGCGGCGAAGAAGTTGCAGTTAGGGTTTTTGGTTTTTATAGAGGGGTGTCGTGGCTGGTTTTACTATTTTGCCCCTTCACATTTTCGGTGTACTTTTACTGCACTCTTTAAGAGCATCTCCCATGAGGATGCTAAGAGAGGCTCTAAGAACTTGATAGAGATGCTAAGCATTGGAGTAGTAGGTGCTAATGAGGAAATGCTAAGCTTAGCACCCAATGCTAAGCCACATTGTTTCACATTTTCTCTCTTATCAGCATTTATTGTAGTGATGCTAAGCATTGAAGAGAAAAATGCTAAGTAGATGCTAAGCACTCACATGATGATATGACACATTCTCTCTCCTTCTTAGCACCCCATATAGTAGCTAAGCATTGGAGATGCTTTAAGTGGAGTAAACTGCTGATAATTAATCTGTATTGGGTAAGCTAATAATGATACTTTATTAAAAATTTAAATTTGGACGGATAGTTCTGATTTTGCATTCATTAAAGCGGATATTTATGACATTAAATGTGTTTTTCCAAATAAAGCATGAGAGGTAGAATTTACAAACAAAAATAAGTAGACTTTCTACATTCTTTGTTTAACATATTCAAGTTCTCATTTTATTCCTAAGATCCAACTTTAGAAAATTATGACAAGAACTAAATATGAATAATCTACTAAAAGTTTGTTAGAATTTTAAAGAAATTCTAGAAATGAAAAATGATTTGATTTACGCTAGATGGTCTCTCCAACATAATAGTGCATCTTGTATTTGATAGTTTGATTAAATCTTACACTTTCTTATATGAGTCCTACCAAACACATATTGTGAGCTATGATTTGGTTCAATCTTGTCTAAGGTGGGATATTTGCTTAGGACATCGGGTCACGCTACGCCCTCTACGGTAACACAATACCTCTTATATCGCAAACCATGATACACTCATGCGATCTCAAGGACACGTCGTAAACTATCATGAAATCTCTCATGCCTAGTCACCACTCATTGAGGCATCCACAATGGTTTAAAGAGATAGGTTAACAATAGTGATAGGTTGTTCATTAACTCATGCGACGACATTGTGAAAGTTAATGGTTAGATAATCCAAATTGATGAGACTCAGTTTGTGTTTGTAAATATCACATCTTCAATTTTTTTTTCATGCCGCATTAGGAAAAGTTTACACTAAATACTTTATCAACATTGTTATAAGACTTAACTGACTCTTAAATAATTATATGTCTAATCATTAATTTATTTTGCCACACAAATGTCACTTTCTCATTTGTTAACGAAAAATAAAACGAAAACAAAGGGACAGACCATTTATCTATGGTATGGATCGAATTGTGATCTTGTTATATTGAAGATTATTTAGAAAAATTTAAACCTTTTGCATGTTCCAAGGAGTTTAAGACTTTTGAAACTGATGCTCTTATTAAGTGGAAGATGACTATAAACCATTTGATAGGTATTCTTCCACATTTTTCGTATAGAAAAAAAGTTATGTACTTTATAATTTATATATCAATTTATTATGGTACAACAAGATTTTGTTCTCCAATCAAAATAATAACTTGTTGAGACCGTGTATCATTGGAATTATTAAAGTTATTTTAAAATAAAATAAAAATATTGTTATTTTAATATGGATAATCTTAGTGGGTTCATATATTAGTCCCTCAAAAACTAATCTGTTAATCTATGTCACAGCGAGTCTATCTTTAAAGTTAATTATTCTGAATGCTCTTAGTGTTTCGTTACTCAATAAATAAGATAAGTTTTTTTTTTCTTTGAGAAGTTGAGCTGCACATTCCATATCGTCGGAAAAGAGGTTCGAACGCGAGACCTCAGAGAAAATTTCAAGCGATTAAACCGTTTGGTCCAACGATTGCTTTGCTATAAATAAGATATGTTTTAAGCATACATACAAATATTTATTAACATTGTTGTAGTGTGTTGACCTTATTTTCCTCTTCCGATTTCTTATTTTCATGTTGGATGTGGTTTAACTTACATGCACAACACTAGTTTCTTTTTAACATGTTCGCTCTTTTCTTTTTATCTGAATTTGAGAAAATAGAATTTATTTATTGGCAATAGGTACTTTTATTCAAGTAAAGATAATACAAGAACAAAGTACAAGAAAAGTCTCAAGGAGAGAAAAAGAGAGTTATGATAAACCATTTTTGTTGGTTATACAACTACAACTTTTTTCTTTTCTTTCTTTGAAATGTTATAAAACTGCAACCTTAATGTCAAAAAAAGAATTAATAGATGCAAGTAGAACTCTACTATTTTTAGCAAATAATAAAAACGTTACATTGAGACTTTTTTAATTTCATATAGAGTTATGGGAAAAACATTATTATGTGTTTATTAAAACTAGCTCATTAAGGGTCTTGATGAGCCCTCACACCACTCAAGTCTTCATGCTATGCACAAGCCACAAGATGGAGCACAAGTGAATCTCTCAAACACTCTTGACTATGCCTTGCGAGGCACTAGCTCACAAAGGGTCTTGGCAAGTCCTCACCTCATAAGAGGCTCACGGGACACACCCACCTCTTTGGCACGCCCGAACAACGCGTCCAAGAGAAAGAAGGAGTCCAACATCACAAATGGGCTAGGAATGGACAATGCCAAGTGGGCCATTTGGGCTTACAAAGCCAAATGGGACTCAATGGGCCTCACATCTTCATCAACTAATCACGTCACGACATGTGACGCAAGGTGGTAAGAGCTTATAAATACCTCTTTCTTCAAAAAGAGAAAAGGATCTTGATCTTACTTCACACATTTACTTATCTCTCTAGCTTTCTCTCTCTAGAAGAGCTCTGCAGAGCATTCCTGTTACCATACAAGGACTTACTCTCACTCCTGAGGCGGAGTCCTGGTAACCCCACCCTAGATCTTAGTTCCTTTTGTGTGTTTTCTTCTCACAGGCTACATGCCTACGCAGTTGGAAGTCACCTTAGCTTGGAGTTGGAATTTGAGACACTAAGACCCTAGTTACTAACCTAAGCACTCAAGACTGGACGTTTAGACTCTTAGGCTAGACACCTTAGCTCATGTGGAAAAGAAGCTCTACAACCACATTTTCTCCTAGTGCGTTTGCGTTGACCCTACAGGTCAAAACAGGCACATCAATAGGTAAAAAAAGAATTATTCTTTGGAATTTGAATTTTTTCTTAATAATTACTTGTTACTAATATTTTGTTTTGTGTATTTTACATAACAAATGGCTACCAATGTGTTGGATTTTGTAAGCATGATATGAACAAATTTTAAATAGTTTGGAACTTTTATGATTTTAAGATTTTGTTTTTCATCGTTGAACTTGTATTATTAGAAATTTTGTGTTGAACATTTTAATTTACTTATGTCTTGAATTATTTCATACGAATGATTTATATTTACGCATTACAATTAAATACTTAAAATATCAACGGTTTGGTTGGTTCGGTTCGGTTGAAACCGACAACCGAACTGATTGTATGGTTAACCGAACTGATCGATTATTACAAAATTCGGTTTCTATTCTGTCGGTTTTAGCATAAATTAAAATTATGTGGTTCAGTTTATAAATTATACAAATTTATCGGTTAACCGA
>JAYMSZ010003272.1:0-10787 GCA_036897665.1 Pelargonium citronellum | reverse complement strand
TGTGCAGCAAGCGGGTGGGGCCCCCGGAGATGGCGGAGTCAGAGGCGCTCGAGGTGGTGGCTACCACGGCCATGCGGTGTGTGGAGTTGGAGGGGAAGGAAAGGCCTAATGTTAGTGACATTGTTGCTAATTTGGAGAGAGCTATGGCTCTTTGCGAGGGAAGCCAGGCTAGTTTTTCCACCACCACATTGTCTATGCCGTTTGAGTAACGTTCACAATTCTAATTTTTTCGAGTTCAAGTTAAAAAAATATGGGTCAAGCCTAATTGTGTGTGGTAGAAAATACGTAAATTGAATTTAAATTGAATTGCAGCCGCTCATATGTTTGAATCCATTACGCTGTCTTGATATTACTTTCATTTGTTTTTTTTTTCAATTTATTGTAGCATAACATGTAATGCTCAGTTACTGATTTTGCTATACTGACTAGAGGAAGTAGAATTATTAATTCTTTTTTTACTTCTAGATTTATGCATATGATTGATTAATAATTTTTTCAACTAGATCGACTATTAATTGAACTGACTTTTAAATAAACTAAATTTTGAAGCCATTAATCATTACGTTAGAACTAGATAATCGTCTATTTCGAACTTCATTTTGCTTAACAATTTGGTGCAATTAAAGATGTGACAAAGAGGTTGCTAAACTTATTTTTCATATTCCACCAAAATTAATTTTAATTTTTCTCTTTGTCAACCATAAAAGAAATGGATTGATTACTAATAGTAAAGAAATGATCAAGTGATTCTTCACATGCTGTGGACTATTTGGCGTTAGAATCGGAAACAAAATATTGTATTAGGAGAGCTTAATTAATGGAATCAACAAATTCAGGGTGATTATTTATTTCATTAATTATTAAATAAACATGCTATGATTACATTCAAACACGTAGTTGTTCACGATGATCCACCCAACCCTAACAAAAAAGAAGAAGTTAGGTGCCAACTACTTACTTTATACCAAACAAATTGGGAGACTTAAATATTAATGCGCATTAGAATATTGTATTGTCTTTTAAATCACGTATAAGCGTAGTTGTTTTGAAAATATTAAGTTTAGAGTTTTAAAATTCGGAGTCGGAGACTTAGATTCTTACGTTTGGGTAATCATAGAACTCCGTTAACGGAAAATTTGAGTGTCCTGAATGTACTCTGCAAAAAAATCGCGATTTGTGATGGAAATTTCTGTCACAATCATGTAAATTTCAAACAAAAAATATAATTTGTGACGGAACTCTGACAGAATATTTATGTCACTGTTTGGGTTGTCACAAATGGTTGTGACAAAAAATATGATTTATGTTACAATTTGTGACGAAACTGTGACGAAAAATTTTCTCTCACAAATTTCAGTCACAATTTGCAATTTTTTTTATAGCGGTAGACTTAGAGGCGACCCAAAAAGGCGGTAATCTTAAAGGTGTGAGAGCTCCTCTTGAGGACCTTGGAGGCTAAGTATGCAGTAGAAGTGTAGGGTTCTCATGCATTGTGATCATGATGCATGAGACGTTTGGAGGCATATTGTAAAGACCAAGTATGGGGGAGAGTTGTGAGTCTCTCCTTAGTGTCTAGAAGCTCCTCTTAGTGCCTTGGGGGTCCTCATAAAAGCCTTACTGCTTGAGAATGGAGGGCTACGACTTGAAACTTCAAGGTCAAGACTTTCATGTCACAAATGTTGAAGAGTTTCACTTGGAGGCCAATGTGGGAAATCAAGGCTGCGTCTTTCCATGTCACATGCGTCTTTTCTTGATGGGTTACTTGTACGAATGTGAGCAGAACCTTCTCAACTCATCTCCAAACTCTCCGAGGGTGCGTACCAAGCCTTTGATAGTTTTGGGCCACTCCAGTAAAGTTGGAGACATGACAATCGGACTTCACATGTCGTTTCGCCATTCATCAATAGCACTTTTGATATTTTTGGGCAGCATTGCATAAAATAATCATTTTTATTTTTACTTCAATTTCCTCTAATAAACAACACAATGATACTCAATTCAAGTTTCATTTGAACACAGTAAAGAATGCAACAATTAGCATTAAATTTAAATAAATTCAAATCCAAGAAGAAGCTTCACAGACTTGTACTTGTCCCCTTTGCGGTTATGTAAAGGCACAGCCCTGATGCCACAGCTCAACTCAGACACTGGGAGGCAAGTTTGGCCTCCAAAATCAGGCTTCCCAGTTGTATCATATTCCATCACTTCAATTCTCAGCAATGCCAATTCTGGAACTCTTAATGGAAACTCGAACTCCTCGTTCCATACCGGTAACCACTCGTCCTCTATCGCCATTGTTTCCCTCATCACTGTATCATCCGGCACTCCCGCTATTCCAATCTGCAAATTGAAACGTAAATCGGATCAACAAGTGTATATATGTTGTGTCATTATGTCATGTCACGTGTGTTGAAGTGGAATCTCGTATGTGCATGTTCTTAAATGAATGTTAAATGACACGTGCTGACGTCATTTTACAACATATTCACTGTTAGTGATCACGCGCACAAAATCCTAAAAGCTCAATATATAACCCCTTCGTGACCCGATGCATTGAAGACAATTCAAGCGGAAAAATTCCTAATATTAGGATATGCCAAAACCCGAACAGAGGCATGTAAACTCCAAACAAGCAAGAAGTATCAAAATGCACGTCGGCCTTAGCAAGATAAGAATATGCACACAGATTTTCGGTGTGTATATAAATTTGGCTTACTCGGGTATAGAAGTCTGGCGGAGAGTAGAGATCGAAGTGTGTGTGGCGAAAATCCAAGTGCCATCCTTCTCCCATGTATACATTTACCTGTTAGTTTGTAAAACCATTTACAATGCATGAGCTCAAAGCTTCTAAACATTTTGTTACTAATGAAGTAGTGATCACTTGCCTTAAGAGTTGTTTTTACGGGTAACGAAGCTCTAGGGTCAAAAACCGCGCCATAAAAGTCTTCTCGTAACAGAAATTCTGGTTTTTTCACATACCCACATCCTCCATTGGCTCTAAACATGCCATGCATGATCCATAGGTACTTCCCATATCCCTGTGTTCACAAAGAACCTCAATACTACACAATTTGACCCGACTTAGGTAAAATATAACTCGTAAGCAAGAACTTGTGTTCTATAGCTAACCTGCATATTGAATGCAACCATTTGAGCACCATGCATCCACCCTAGTAGAGGGTTGTAGTTTGAGGAGTCAAGGCGCAAACCTTTCGGATATACTCTCAACAAATTCTTCTGCGTAAATCTAGACCCAAAATCATCAGGTTTGAGTAAGGAAAACAGTCTTTCTGCAAAAACAGGAGTAAGAATGGCGCGCTTTTAAGTTACCTGACAATATCAGTAGCTTGTGTTTCTACAGCATTTTCGAGCTGTTGCTCGCTCAAGCTAAGACGCCTGACTTTATACGGATCAATGTTGAGCATATTTCCAATTCCACCTCTCGGCTTCCCTGCATGAATGGCAATCAAGTGCCTGTACTCAGGAGCTGCGTTCTCCTCATCTTCGTCTAACTGATCATCCTGCACAAACTAATGTAATTAGAACCACAAAGAAGCAAATTCGCGTGCACTAATTAATGTTTCACATTACACACCTGATCATCAATTTCGGGTTCTCTTTTCACATTTGCCTTCTGATTCACCCACAGCTCTTCATGGTCACCTGAATCTCTCGCGCTGGGCGTGCTCTTTCCTTCCCCACTGCTCTGAGTTTGGAGGTACTCTTTTGGTGGTTTCGTGGAAATCATTACCCTTTTCTTCAATGATTCCGGGGATGGGAATTCCGCTAATTCTTCATCAGGACAATACAACATGTCTCCAAACGTTTTCGTGACCATCTATGAACAAAAAGATTCATTGCATCAGTTCTCTCAAGACAAATCATTTTGTTATGTGAATTGTATATACACAAACCTTTGCCACTTTGGCCTGAAGGTCAGGAGTTAAGTGGTCTTCAAAAGTGATCACAACAGGATAATCTGAAGCAACAAAAGCATTGTCCTTGATAGCACTCAAGCATTTGATGAGTTCCACCGGAGAAGTCAGTGTCCTGTGATTCAAAAAAAGAAACAATCATTTCAAGAAGCAAGAAACAGAACTTGTTAAACTTTTATAGTTTCATAATCATACCCTCCATGACAAACTTGGACATCATCTTTTGTGCTGTTAGGCCACAAATCTAATTCGATCACCCTCACGCCTCTCTTTAGCGCATTTATGATCGGTTTAGTACTGCTGTCACTGCTGAGCTGATTCCCTGTCAAGTAGGAGTTGTGTCCTGTGTATAAAAAATAGTGAGCAAGCGGCGCATTCATGTCATGGTGAACCTGCAGGACATGATCAAAGAATCAACTGATGCTGATGTATACCATTTTATAAAACACGAGAAAAATGAGCAGTAATGATTATACATACCTCGCGAGATGACAAAGGAGGATTGAGATCGCCAAGGAGGTAGCGAAAGAAGGCTTCGAGGTGGAGACCTTTTCTATGGAAGATGTTGAGATGTTTGACACTATTGAAAATGGCCTGCGCGTCTTCTTTGGTTGCGTTCGGCTCTTTCTGCACCTCTATCAGAAACCTCTGCAAGTCGTCGAGAGTCATGTTGCCATTTTCTGATGAAAACCGTTTGTAAAGGTACTTGACATCATCTGGCGGCTCTATGACCCGGAGCTTGAAAATCCTCCGGAAGCAGAAGCACACCCTGAAGGACTGCTTGGACATTGTGTTGGAGTGCTTGGGATTGGACATTCTGAGAGGAGAGACACAGAGGCTGAAACTTGCAGAGTTGAAGCTATCTCTGATATATTGTTAGGATGATTCTATGTCATTTGTTTTAAGGAGAAATGGAGGATTAGGAATGGAGTCAGAGCAAAGTGAGAATCTGTCCTGATGCATTACCATAAGGAAACTGAACTGTAAAGTGTACATACATTCTCTAACCCTTTTGTGAGAAACACACAAAACAGTCTGTTTCTGTTCCTTTTCTCTGCATAAAGAAAAGATATTGCTTTGGTCTGGTTTTTGGAGGGAGCTTCTTCTTGAGCTGTCAATTTGGAACCAAACTTGCAGGCATCCATACCCAACTTACTTTTAGTGTCGGGTCAGGTTTGACTTGAAAAATGCGAGTAGATCGAGAAACCTAGGCATTTATATCATTATATGAAAAACACACAACCCGCATCTCTTGTGGTTTGGGTTGGGGTTCAGTGAAATAACACTGAACTAAAAAAACCCGACCCAAGAAATCCTCTTTTAGCAACAGAAACCTCAAATCAACCCGCTCGGGTTGACCAGTTCAATCAAAATCTGGCTAGTAAACCGGTGATTCTCGAATAACCAGCAAATAAACTCGAAGGTCTTTTTAAGAGGACAGGACTTTCTGCTGCAGTCATTTGCAATATTTTGTAGATAGACAGTGAGAAGAAGCATAATGGAGAGTGCAAACATAATGACAATTGAAAAGAATAATTCAAATAGATTAAAGCTCACTTTATTGCATGTACAATATATAAAACCTAAACTCAAGTTCAATCACAAATCAAACAAATCTCTTCCAGGTTAACAGGTAAAAAACGAGGAAAAAAAAAAACTATATTACACGACAGTCTAATGGGCATGGATCCTGAGATGATTTCAAGAAACCTAGATGCACAAGACCAAGAACTTGTGTTTTAAACAAACTCAAAGCGCATGAGAAGCCTTACTGAATTTAACTTCTCTCCTTTACGGTTCATGAGGGGCACTGCATGGATTCCTGGCCTCAGTTCAGAAACAGGCAAACAGGTTTGTCCACCAAAATCATCTTTCTCAGACATGTCATATTCGTGGACTTCCACTCGAAGCAATGCCAGTTCTGGCACAGTCAAAGGAAATGTGAACTCTTCGTTCCAAACAGGCGTCCAATCATCCTCTTTTTTCTTTGTTTTCAACATTATCTCATCTCCTGGCACTCCCGCTATACCAACCTGCCATAGACCGACTCAGTTAATTTATGCAACAAGTATTCACAATATACTTTAGTCGCTAATGCTAAATGAAGCCAATTCTAGAATAATCTTGTTCGTGAAAATTGAAAACGTTTCTAATATACATCGAACATTACCTTGGTGTAAAAGTCTGGTGGGGAATATGAATCGAAGTGTGTTTGTTTAAAATCTAAATGCCATCCGTCTCCCATAAACACTTTCACCTGTCAAGTACCAGACTGAGTCGATCAGGCAAAGAATGAGGGGAGGCAGGGAGGGAAAGGGAAGCACGGTAATATTTACTTTATCTTGTTGATGAAATAAAAATGCTTACCTTCAAAGTTTTCTTCACTGACAATTTCACTTTTGGATCAAACACCTCCCCGCGTGAATCCACATGCATCAGAAACTCGGGCTTTTTTACATAGCCACACCCCCCATTGGCTCTAAACATCCCATGCATCAACCAAAGAGATCTTCCATAACCCTGCCATTGGACCAAAAGTCACATTGGTTCCAAAACTACAAAATATACTTACAAGCTGGTTCTTAGAAACTAACATTACAGAGTAGGTCATAGTGGATCATAAAATTGAAACAGTAGTAACAGTAAGCAAACTAGGAGGATCAATAACTACTCAAATTTTAAAATATAAGTTGAGGAAAGTTCAATTCATGTTTCGATTTGGAAATGCAAAAGACAACAGTTGACCATACCTGCATATTAAATGCAACCATTTGAGCTCCATGTATCCAACCGATCTGTGGTTTGTAGTTAGAGGAGTTAAATCTTGTACCCTTGGGGTATATTCTCAAGAAGTTCTTCTGGGTAAACCTGAGAAATTGCAACCATTAGATCCAGTCATTTCGGATATTTTGAATAAATTACATGCAAAAACAGAAAGTACACCAACTTCATTAAAACATAATGCTAGAAAGGTTATCTCCCCAAATACCTCACAACTTCAGTTCCATGAGATGCAACAGCTTTTTCAAGCGTTTGTTCACTTAAACTAAGACGTCTAACTTTATCAATTTCAACTTTAAGCGCCTCCTTTAATCCACCCTTGGGTTTTCCTGCGTGAATAGCTATTAAACGCTTATAAGCAGGTGCCCCTAAAAGGTGCAAGTCCTGATCACAGTCATCGTTGTCTTCATCGTCCTGATTGTGGTTACTCCTATCACTGTCACTCTGCACGTCAATAGAGCAAAACCTGATTAAAAGAATATAATATGCTAGACAAAAATGAACATAAGAAGTGAAATTTTCATTTCCAGTACACCTTCTCGTCATCTTGATCATCTGTAAGTTCTGATGGCTCCTTTCCCCATACATCATCATCAGAATCTTTTCGCTTAATTGAGTTACTTCCTTTGTCCTGGACACTTTTAGATTCAAGGTATTCTTTTGGAGGTTTGGTTGATATAATAATTTTGTACTTCAATTGTTCTGGTGAAGGGAATTCTTTTAAACATTCAGTATCAGGGTAAAACAGCATATTTCCAAAAGTTTGAGTTACCATCTGAAAAGAAATAAACCTGTGGTGAACAAAATGCAATACAAGCCACGGAAACTATTGAAAGTCATAGAAGAATAAAATGTCACCTGAGCTACTTTAGCTCGAAGTTCAGGGTTCAGGTGGTCTTCAAGCGTTATTATGAGAGGGTATGGAGACGCAGAAAAGGCATGCTCCTTAATGGACTTCAAGCATTTAATGAGTTCCACGGGAGGTGTCAGAGTTCTACATTCAAAGCACACTTAATATAAAATCTACCAACACGGGGAGAAAGGATATTAATCTACAAAAGCTTCTTATACTAGATCAAAAATGCAGAAGTCAGCAAGAAGAACATAAGAAACAATAATACCAGACTTGTACCGACTTTTCGTCATCAATGTCCAGACAATTTATATGAACATCTAACAAATTAAAGTATTTTCTTCATCCTCTTTAAAATACTCCATCCGTCTCAAAATGAGTGTTGTTTCCATTTTAGGAAATTATGCATGAATTGCCAATAATATTTTTTGAGTTTGTTACAACACATGCTCAAAGGGTTACAAGCGTAAACATACAACATTAACTCACTTCTTAATTTTACTCAAAAGAGAAACTAAGACACTCATTTTGGGACAAAAAGAGTATTAATAATCCATGTCCTAAAATAAGTGTCTTGTTGGGGTTTTTGCATATAGGACAAAAAGAGTATTAATAATCCATCCGTCCTAAAAGAGAAATTTGAAGATCGGTGATTTGAAGTACTAGCTTATATTTATTTGTGCGGTTGCCCGATTCCTCAGTTAAACAAAATCAAAAGGAGGGCAAGGCACTTAAGATTCTCAAATTCTTGTGCCTTTCGGATATAGGGCTTTGAGATATATTGTAATTCCTTTTAAGTAGTCTTTAGTTACTGCCGCCATCTACTGGGGATTCGTTTCCTTATTGACAATTTTTAGTGGAAAGCTACTTAATATATCAGCAAGATTCAGAATAGTTTAGAGATTCTGGTGTGATTTGCCACTTTGTCAGAATGGGGAAGGCTGCATAAGCAAAAAGAGTGGAAAAATGGATACCAAAAAAAAATAAAAAAAAAATTAATAGCTTGAAATATATCTTATTTGTTACCCTTAAGTTACTCTGTGAGAAATGCCAATCGTGAAACGCACGCCTAAGAAAGAAGAGGGTCAAAGTGAAAAAAATATGAAAAATAAAAAGGGGAAAATAGTAAACAATATGTTTTGAAAATTATTTTTTATTATTTTTAACAGAGTCAATTAATTTTGACGGATTCCGTCTGTAACTTAACAAAATGGATCTCGCGGGAACAAAATAAGTGATACATTGACCTCGTAGGAACAAAGTAGAGTTCATGGACCCCGATAGAATAAATGAGATAGTACAGGACCTCTGGGGGCCTAATTCCTTTGCATATATTAAGGATAAATTTACTAGTAGTTGGCTTTCCCAAACATGCCCCATGTGCCTTGTTGTAGCAAACTCAAGTTATAACTTACACTCTCTTTGCCCCAAAATGAGTGTCCACTTGCTTCAAAAAAATTCTCCCGATATGAGCATCCACTTTTCTTTTTAGTTAGTTAGTAATGCGTGAATTACCAACAATATCATTAAGATAAGTTAGTTAAAAAGTTTGTTACAACAAAAGCACTGAGTATCATAGAAAATAAAAAGTGGACTCTCATTTTGAGATGGAAGGAGTATAACTAATAACTAACGTGTATAAATAAAATTATTGGTTATCGAAGCATATTGTCCTTGTCAATGAGAATTAGGAAGCGGACACTTAAATTTGAACAACCAAATTTAGTATAACGTACACTCAATTTGGGACATATGAAGTATCATTTATGCAAAGAACCATGTGAAAACAACAACCTTAAATCTATGCTAGTGGCAGAATGCACGATTAGCAGAAGACTAGTCAAGCTCTGTCAACTTCGTACTATGGTTAGCAGAAAATTCTAAGCTCAAAACATCAACTCCTATTTTCAACAATTTTGCACAGAGCTTACATAAACTTACCTTCTTGAGCACCTTCAGATTTAATTTCTTTTTATTTTTAGAAGAACATGTCTCCAATTACTAAACTCTTCATAGTCTGTGTATACTAAACCTCAGTAATACGTACAAGATGAAAGCCAGAGGAATACATTGGTTATAAAAATAGGAAAATAATATTTTGGAAGAACAAGACAATGAGCCACGTAATAGGAAAATGTTAATGGCTAAAAGAGCATCTATAAGATCAAATATCACATGAACTCATCTAGAGTATAAGTATTCCCGACAAAATATTTGATAGATTGGACATCACAAGAAACCTATCATGGACACTTAAGATATAGAGACCAAGAGACAAAGATGTATTCAACACTACCTCCATCCCAAAATGAGTATCCTCTTTCCTTTTAGGAAGTTAGTTTTGCATGAATTACCAATAGTATTATCATAATTGGTTAGTATATATACTGAGTTTGTTACCACACACATTTAGGGACAAAAATGGAAAAGTACAGAACTAATTAAACTCTCCTTAATTTTCTCAAAAGGAGAACAAGACAATCATTTTGGGACGGATAGAGTATCCAGTCATCAAATTGAAGGAATTTCCAATGCAACCAAGGTACAATAACAAAGCTGACTAGTAAAAGGGTAGGACAGAAGAAGCATACCTTCCATGGAGAACATGAATTCCGTCTCGGTTGGAATTCGGCCATATATCAAGCTCCACCACTCTTACACCTCTCTTCAACGACTTTATAATCGGGACATCACTACAGTCACTGCTTAGCTGGTTTCCCGTCAAGTAGGAATTGTGACCCGTGTATATGTAATAATGCGACAACGGAGCTGTCATGTCATGGTGAACCTGTAAGTAGAATGTGCAAGCATTGAACAACAATGGTCTCATCATCAACAAAAAAATCACAAACTCAAGAAACACGAGAATGTTAAAATCCACCATAACTACATTGCTCACTAACACATTAATTAATCAATTAAACCCAATAATCATCAGATAATTCAATCCAAATCAAGTGCTCAAGCTGAAACACAGAGAAACAAAGATGTCATTTTCTCCACAGACCCAAAACCCAAAACCTCATTTCCTCAAAACCCTAACCAAAACCCAAATTCATAAAATTACCTTCGATCCGATCGGAGGGTTGAGATCGGTGGAGAAGAGGTAGTGGTGAAAATCGTCGAGAGTGAGAGTGTGCCTCGTGAACTTGGCGATGTGGTGGCGCTTCTGCAGAATCTGATCGATGATCTTCTCGGCGTCGGAGACGGGGGCGCCG
>JAYMSZ010003271.1:0-10788 GCA_036897665.1 Pelargonium citronellum | reverse complement strand
CCTCAACAACCAATTAGCAATTACACGTCATTACATCAATGATTTTATTTGTAAATACAAATATCTTTTTCTCTGGTAAGAGAAGGGGGATCTTGTTCATATCAATGAGAACTTCTCTATCTACTTTTTCTCTTTAGATATGTCTCTAAAATTCTTTGTAGCAAAATGTAGTTAGTATCCCCTAGTGTAGATTTATATGCATGGTGAAGCAAATTTACAAACAACACTCGGATCATCTACTAATAATATGTTGCCCTTGGTAGGCTCCAAAACCTCAAACCAAGGACCCGAGCCATTTGCTCCGTATTATACGATTTAATGCAATAATACTTGAGGCCCCTAGACTACAAGTTCAGACAAATTGATACAACTTTCTAACACGTGAACAAGGAAACAAATATTTTTAATGTGTTAATTTATCTCTCAATCGATTTCTTCGCCGCTTAAATATATGATTAAAGTGAGTGGAATATGATCAGTTTGATGCGATTAATTTATAAATACAAAAAATTTCTGTCAAAAGAACAGTTTAATAAACAATATCATTAGATCTCCATGTGATATGGTAAGAAGGCAATGAAAACCTCACCTTTTTTGTTGTTACTTGTTAGAATATGCTGTACCAAACATGATTATAGGGTCATGGAAAACACAAATTAAAGAGTGGCAAGGTTGGTGTTGTAATCTTATCCATAAACCCTAAAAGCATGCCCTAATAATTATGGCTTTTTTCACACTACTACTACTTAAAAGCAACTACATGCATCTTGATGATCATGTTCATGTATTTAATTATTTTATTTGCAAAATGGCCAACCCCACCTTATGAATCTGCCCACACAAACTCATAGCAAAATAAAGGTAAATGCATGAAATTCATGACTTCCAAGCAAAGTAAAGTGAAGCTTCCCTTGCTTGTTGCCACTTATTTATATACCCTCCACACACCTCTCTCTTCCTGCACCAAAGGCAAGAAGAGCCAAGAAAAGGAGGAATGCTGCAGTTCAGAGTCTTGCTCACATCCCTTGTTCTCTTCCTCTTCATTTTCACCTCCTTGGCATCATCATCTCACTTTGCTGAACAAAATCATGGCAAACAGTTGCGCCGGACATGGCAGAGGATGAACCATGGAAGCTATCGTGGACCTCAAAAGCACCTCGTCAATCCAGCCATTCAGCATCCTTCCCAGATTGGCAAGTTTCCTGTATAAATTCTGCATATGTACACTCTTGTTTCTGTATGTTTTATCTGTGTGCTTATACTTCATATGCATGTCTATGTTCAATTCAAGTACCTGTACGATGTATCCATAAACTATATATAGCAGTTCAATTCAGAGATATAGAAATAAGGAGATGAATAGCAATATTTTCTTTTGAGGTGAATAAAGAATGCACGAGTGATTGAAGTAATATAGGTATGGATGAGGCTTGCGTTACCAGTAGGGAAAGCATATTCATTCTGGAAGTGGATTGAGAATGGAACATTGATAGCCATCTCTCTCAGTTCCTCTGCTCCAAGCACCTGTTACAGAAAAGAAAGGAGAAACACAAAAATATTATAACCAGTGACAATGTGTTGGTTCCAAACTAATTATTTGTACTATGAACTCTTGCAGCTTTGAAGAGAAGACTGGAAAAGGACTATCCTTAATCAAATTTATAGTTATCAAAAGGAATCTGAAAACGTTCATCTAATTTCCTATATCCAAAGAATGAAAATGGATGTTTTAATCCACTAACCTTTCTACCATTCATCTTCTGTTCTCAAGGATGCTAAAATGGGAGAGAAGGCAAATTACGTACCACCTCCTTCATATTTTAACGTCTTATCTTCAACTATAAACTGAACCCAGAAAGATTAGATAACCCATTCTTCCCTCAGAGAACATCCACAAAGACTCTTATAATTGAACCCTGAATAAAATACCAACAATGCTTTATCTCAGTTGCATATTTTCCCAGAGAAGGCCTGGTGCACAACACAGAGTACTCAACAACAGAATAAATGAACATCTATGCATGAATTTTGCAATATATAGATGGCACCATGAATCATGACATCCAATCACATCATATGGTTGAAAGTCCAGTTCCTCATGCTATATCAAAAAATATATTACATTGGGTTTAGTTTTCAAGCCCTCCACTGCTAAATTAACTCAAACATAACTAACCCCAATTGTCTCACTTCCTTAAAGATCTCCTCAAACTCATGAAGTAGAACACATTATATAGCATCTGGTGGCCAAATTCTATTAATTTCCAACAGGCCAAGGAGACCAAGAAACAGCACTAATTTTCTCAGGAGAATGCAGATCATATTAATTTACATAAACTTGCACTATATATTTGACATTCACGAAATTATCCAAGGACGTAAAACACTCACATGACTATGCTTTTATATTTAGTAGAATGTACATACAAAGAACTTGACAATGATTTTTGATACATACATTCACACAGCAGAATGGGAAGGAAAAAGAAACAGGACAGAATAAGAGCGATGTTGGAACTTTTGTATAGTAAAATTTCCAATGTGAATCAATACCAGGTATTAGATCCCAGAGGCATTACATTCTTCAAGCAGATTTAGAAGATCGTGCTCAGGGGCACTCATAGATGGTAAAATCATACGATTAATTCTTGCTGGTCTTGGTTTCAATCCAACAGTGTCGGATTCAATGTTTCCTTCTTCCATCCTAGCAGGCAAGTCGGTTCTCCTACGCACAGTTGCGGATACTCGCTCCTTCCATAGTCTTCCATCCTGATTAATGAGAAACCAAATATCAAAAGCTTGGAAGATAAAGATTTTAACCTTATAGAGTTAAGGGAGTGAATGAATAATATATGGCAATTTAGTTTCAATAAAACTTGCCCAAGCAAGATACGCACGAGGGCTATAAAATTGATTTCAATCATCTTGAAGACTTGAAACTTCGTCGCATGACATAAATTTCTAAGCTTTGTTAGTTCTTAGACAACTCACTTCGCCCAAAAAGTTCAAATGCATGGGAAAACTGGAACAATTTGGATTGGTCATTTGAAAACTGATGAAAACACACAGGGCCAAAATTACAACCCTACAACTGTGTTTATTGCTATTCAACAAGTTCTGGTAGACTCCAGCAACAATTTGGCTCAATCAGACTGTATATCACATATACCATCCGTTTAATACCCCACATTAGGGTTACACATACTATACGCATGATGACAAGAAGAAAAAGAATATGGATATTCACAAGTTAATTGAGTTCCGAAAATTGGGTCAGCTGAATGACAAATGCGTCAACAAACAGACTTGTGTGACATGTGACCACATTCAGTTAACATTATTACAAAGCTTTTGAAATTAGCTATAGTCCTTTTGCAACAAGTTTATGAAGAGAAAAATGGATGGAATGTTCTACTAGCATATGGGACAGACCACAGTTATCATCAGATTCAGGGATGTCCTGCTAAGGGCTAAACAACAGCGAGTATGCATTCAAATTATCTACGGAGGGTCGTTCGTTTAATTTTATATAGAAGTAATAGAAATGCGAGTAGGTTCATTTTTCAAGAATTGATATATTCAAATAGTTGAATATTTCAAATACCACCTCCCCTGGAATATGAAAGATTCAATTTTTTTTGAAGATTTCAATTCCATTGAGAAAATAGTTTTTTTTTTTATTTTAAAAAATTAATCCAAATATGACCTCTAATAAAATAAATGAACGCAAGAATTACAATTTGAAAATACCCAACATGTCTTATGTACCTAGGAATTCAACATAAATATTTAAATGAATGACCCCGGATATATTTCATTTTGAAAATATAAACCTCAATCTTTTATTGACCTGCACTCCAACTTGTAGCCCACCCACCAAAAATAATGTAGATTCTAATTAATTGCAATAAATGCATACCCTGATAATTTCACAAGCATATAATTAATCACGCTCCTAACATTTCGGCCACAGCTATTATCACAAGGATAGGGAACAAGATTGGGTCACACACAAAATAATGCACAAAAAATTGGTTGGACTAAAATATGTATAGGCAGTAAAGGAAACAAGAGCCAGAGCCTAAGGATGGGAAATATGTTTGAAGCTTACATTCAGAATTGATGGTTCAGGTTGCGGACATTGAATTGGACGGTCATTATCAAGAGGCTCTATTGGGTGTTCAACTGGCTTAAACTCTACAGCAATTTCGATCCCATGAGTGGGGGCAGCTGAAGCAGTAGCTGCATCAGTAACCTCTGTAGTTGCCGGTATTACTTCCCTCTCGTCCTGCATTGTATAAAGCAGCTCATCACGAAAACATTACAAAAATACCAAACCACATACATGAACACATATAAACAACCACTGAAATGTATCAAAAAATGGAGCAATAAGCATCAGTTTATCCAAGACAGAAATTCAAGGGAGCATACCAAAAGGATTGTGAAGTACAATGTCAATTCAAATATTCAAAAATCAAAGCTTTTGAACCATTTCTACCAATAATTAACCACGAAGAACATAACAGAATTGACAGAAACAACCAGAATCAAAACATTCATGATACAGAATTGACAGAAATCCATCAAATAACCTCAGAAAAGTATATTTATTGTATATTCTACATTTCTAATTCAACATGAACATGGAACATATTGAAAATCTTCCTTCAAAATTACCCAGCTACAGTCATAGAGATAGAACAGAGAAACAGATTTAAGCAACAAATCAAACCCAACTGAACAACATGCTCAGAAGCTGGATCCTAATCAAATTACCAAAATTGTAGGGAAACTCAGGAAGTGATTGGCGAAAGTCAACGCAACAGTACATCAATAAGATTTAAGCAAACGAAAAAAGAAAAAACAAAAAGAGAAATGCAGATAGAGAAAAAAGGGTTGTTACAATCGCACTCTGGCTCCGCCGATGGCCGGTCCTGCTGACGGAAAATCTGGAGAAAATACCCACCATCTTTCCTTTTCACTCTCAAGTCTCAACACGAAAATAATACCCCGATCTTGACTTTGTTCAATCAATCACCAAAAGGAAAATAATTTATCGATCTCTGAAGAAATGAAAAGACAGAGAAGGTGCGGTTGCGGAGGAGAAGGAGATGAGCGATTTGGGTTTGGTACTTTGGTCGGCGTAATGGGTTTTTGTTTGATACTGTAAAGATTGTCTCTTTTGTGTGTCACTTTGATTAGTGAGCTCATAACATATGGAAAATCAGAGAAGGAGAAGAAAAGGACGGTTTCGATGATAAAAGAGAGATTCTGAGCATACAAATTACGTAATTAATTGGTCACATAACAACACATTGCTGTTATTGCTGATGTAGTTGTGGGCCCAACAGCACCTGCCTCGCCTGGCTTCACGCGCCCTTTTATTTATTCCTTATTCTTGCCTGGTCATGACTCTCCCATTTTAAGTTTTAACATAAACAAATAAAAATATCTGGAAGAGAAGTTGTCAAAGAATAAACAATACAGTTATATCTAGTACAGGCTTGAGACTTGAACAAGCTGGGGTATGATTAGATTCGATGATCTTCGTGTTCATGAGTTGTGTTCGTGTTTGTTGGAAGTTTAAGATTTTTTTTAAAGATGTCAACACAAATTCGACATTTTTATTGATGAGTTGTCTAAGTACAAATACTGAGACTTTGCGAGTGACTTGAACAAGCTGGGCTATGATTAGATCCGATGTACTTGTTCATGAGTTGTGTTCGTTTTTGTTGGAAGTTTAGAATTATTTTAAACATGTCAACTCAAATGCTAGTGACTTGAACAAGCTAGGTTATGATTAGATCCGTTGTTCGTGTTCACGAGTTGTATTCGTGTCAGTTGGAAGTTTAGTTCATGATGTTCTTTATGGTCAGTATAAGAGCAAACAGAAAGTGTGGAAATGGTATTCTTGGTTACTATATATACATAGATGGCTCCACATCTATGGCTATGAATATAAATTTGCATGTTCTTAGGATTGGAGATAACAGTGGATTGTTAATGAAACTTGTTTCAATATTACTGGTTTTTTTAATACACATGTTCAAACACAATTGATTACAGAGTAAACAGCATTGGTGTGTGTCCACATGTTGAATCAGCTGAGGATGTCAAAAGTTGTGGAATGATTGTTTCATGTCATTAATGATACTATCATCAGTCTTCAAGATTTCCTTCTTCAACTTCCTCAAAGCTTTTAACTTCTTGTTGATGTCACTCACTGTTCCATCATTTTTCCTCAAAATATTCATCTTCACCTCATTCAGAATCCTCAGTTTCTCATTGATGCTGGGAATGGCAACATCAGTTCTCCAAATCTCTGTGTTGAGCTGCTTCAGATTCAGACCACTCACTCTTCTCTGCTCATCAGACATTGCACCATCATCCAATGATGATGATGATGATGATCCTGGTTCTTGTCTCTTCCTTGCTTCTCCAATGTTGTACTGTTATAATCATGCATGTATCATGATTCTGTCACTTGAACTAATTGATGTTTGTGTAGGAAAATATCTAATTTTCATGACAAAATTAATTAAAATACCTTCAAGCCCACATCTTGAAGCTCCATAAAAACCTCTAAAACATCAAGATCAGGACACATCCAAAGCAAGCCATCCACAAATTCAGCATAGTTCATTGGTGACATCACCATGTGAATCTTCAAATGCTTCAGCTGACTCAGAGGAGCACTCCAGTTCTTTCTCATCTCCACTGGGATGGTCAGTTCCTTCAAAGAGAAACAAAAACATGAACAACAACAACAACAACAAATGTATTTGCAAAAATGATAAAAACAGAGCAAGTTGCATACATTACCTTATCATGGAGACAGAACAGTTTCAGAATCTTACAATCACTGAACTTGCCAACAAACTCTATAAACCGCGCAGTCTCGACCACATTTTCAACATCAAAATATGGAGATATCTGAGCCTCTCTCAGTCTCAAATGGTGAAGAGAAGACAAAGTGATCAACTGACCACAATATTTAAGAACTTGTAGTTTTGGTGCAGCCATTTCCACAGCCTCTAGCTCCTTGCACTCCTCCAAATCCACAGACTTGAGCTTCTCTCCGCTGATCTTTATCTTTCTGAGCTCTACGCATCCATGTAAAACAATGGTTTCGAGCAATGGAAATCCAGAAAGATCATCCGGAGAATTGTCCACCATTTTTGCACCCATAAGTGTCAAGTTGACCAAATTTTCAGCACATAGTTTGATTTCACACTCTGCATAAAGCTTCTGTCTCGTGTACCTCTTCTCTCCGACGTACGTAAATGATTTCAGGCTCGAGCTTTCGACATGAGCAGACTTCAATTGGTAGCAACGTTGCAGAGAAATAGACTTCATTTTGTGATTGGTGGCATGGAAGCTTCTCAATCTGCATTGCTCGAGGTTGAGTTCTTGAATCTTGGGACAGCCAGAGAACAGAGTCTGCAAGATCTCATCGGTCAAGTGAACTCGGTGAAGAGACAGTGATTGCAGAGACGAGAGCTTGATTGTTACATTTGGTCTCACAGCACATCCTGCTAGCTTCAAAGATGTGATTGTTTTTGCAAGAAAGAGCCTTTGGGGGATGCTGTAGATGTCTTCTCTGGTGCGAGTTCGTCCCCGGGGGCTCACAATGCAGAGGTCTAGCTCCTTTACATGATTCTCCAGAGCAATGTCGAGCCAGTTGTCGATGCTAGGTGACAAATTGGCGTCAAAGAAGGTCATGTGAAGCCTGAATTTCAGAATGCTGAGGTCAGTTACGCGGCGAGACAGAGAGCTATCGACATGGTCCACAAAGTTCTTCTTCTTCTCTAATTCGTCGTGTGAATTGTAGCTGAGCCTGTGTGTGAAGATGCACTCGTCGAAGTTAAGATTGGGAAATGAGTTCCATAAGTACCTCCATCGTTTTGAGAGTGTGCTGGTTCTGGTAGATTCTTTTAATGGCAGGTGGGAGAGGATGTCATGGACGATATGATCCGGCAGATCAGAGATCATGTCCTTGGGCATGTTTGATCCCATGATTGCTAGTAAAATGTTGCAGAGAAAACAGAGGAGCTCTGTTCTTGAGAATATCCAAAAAGTTGAGTCGATTCTTGTTTTATTCAATGAATTGTTTGGGAGCTAAATGTGCTAGGTATATAAGGAGATGTTGGTTTTGGGATGTTGGTTTTGTTTGTTTTTTCTGGTAGTTTAGTTATGTTGGTGAAAACAAAAATTGTTGTTGTGACAAATATAAGTCCATGATTTGTCATTACTGCTAATATGAAGGCCAAAGAAATTGGTCTTTGAAATTTGTTATTGCTTTGTTTTTAGGCACAGTGGTTTCTATTTGTGGGAGAGACATTCCATGGAAATGTATATTTAGTATGTTTCAGGTAAAACCAATGTTTTGGAGTTGAGACCTTTTAGGTCTTACTGACAACTTGCAGTTAGTTGTAAATTCTTACACTGGTGGGTGACTGTTATTTTTTCAGTTTGTCCTTTGCTGTCACATGTTAATTCTATACAATGACAAGGATTGTGCCAGTTTGTTTACATTATTTATAAACATCTTACTCAAAATGGTTTAGCTGAGATGTAAAGCAAGCTGTTTTTTCATGCAAAAGACCAGAAATTTCACTATTTATGATAATTTTAAAGGATTACAGTACTGATGTCTTCCTTTCAAGACTGTCTGTGGCTGAGAACCACTGAATCATCAATGGACCAACTGAGCAACTTTAAGTTCTATAGAACTGAATGTATCAGTGCAGTGAAGCTTGTTCTGTGCATCCATCATAAACAACTAAAACCAGAATGAACAAAAGAATGCAAACAGAACAAACATGTGAATGAACAAGCAGCAGAAGCTCTTACTTTATTAATTATTTTATGTTACAATTACACTTTACAGTTTACAACATATTCAATGGTTACATTTACCCTTTACAATGCATACATAAATTATGGCTGCAGCTACCCTTTACAACGCACGCAAACAACGGTTACAGTTGACAACTTTACAATATACACATAATAAAGGTAAAATCAAAGAATAATAGTACTACTTCCAGCTAGGAGGGTGTTCATGGCTCCTCATGACAATACCTTGACGAGGACCCTCCTTACTTGATCTTTCCAAGGGATAGACATCCCAACCACCATCTCTCCAGTAGTTAAAGTAAACTTCTGGAACATGTGCAATGTTCCGGTAACCTTCACCTTGTTCATCAGTACTGACTGCCTTCATAAATTGATCGGGCATATTATAAAATCCTAGAACTTTCAGCTTGGTCAGATGTTCAATACCTGATGGCAGCGTCTCCAGCACTTCACAGCGCTGTATAATCAACTTTTCAAGACATGGCATTGCTCCCTCCTCCACCTTAACCTGTCTGAGGTCATCAAATTTATCTAGACCCAAAAGCTTCAGCTTCTTATACCCTCCAGCCTTGAAGCACAAAGTGTCCCCACCATAGACCTCGAGCAAATCAAGATGTGCAAGATTGGGCAGACCTTGAAGGAGTACAAGTGGATCCTCCTGTAACCAGCTCCACTTCAAAAACAGCTTCACCAGGCTTTGGAGTGAAAGTATCCAGTTTGGTAACTTCTTCAAACGACCTGAAATATATAGACGTTCGAGAAACTGAGGAGGACAACAAAGGTGTTGCAGATCAATGATCTCATCCTCTTCTGCAGCAGTTACTGACAGAGCACGGAGATTTCTCAGCTTTGCAATGGTTAAGCACAAAGCGAACCCGTCTTCTCTTCTCAACTTTAGAATGCCTAACCTCCTCAGTTGATGCAAGTTCCCCAATTCCTTGATTATCATGCCAGAGTTTTGGTCTACCTCAATAAAACAAAGCCTTTGTAAAGCTTGCAGACCTCCAATTCCTGCCAGAGCCTTGAAACCACTTTTGTAGTGAAAGAAATGAAAAGATTCAAAATCATAGTAATATACCAGGAGGTGGCGAAGCCGTTGGAGGTTCAGGATCTCAACAGGCAAATCAGTGACACGGGTGTGTTTGAGATCCAGGGTCTCTAAGTTCTGAAGCTTTCCTATATAACTTGGAAGAATTTTGACCTTAGTACCTTTCAAGCTAAGATACTTCAAATAATAAAGGTTGAAAACATTAACTGGAAACCGCTTTAGAGACGCGGCCTGCAGATCTAATACACAAAGAAGCCTGAAGCCTTCAGGAAACAATTTATGCAAGGATAACTTTTCCTCCACCCCAAACATAAATAGTGAGCGTAATTGAGCAACAGACCTGTTTCCTTGTACATTTCGAAGTGTGTTACGTATTGACAGGCGTCGAACTTTATCAGGCCAACTGCCATTTTGTTCTTTAGCTATCATTGCAAAGTTCTGATCTCTGGATTTTGATATGATGATCTCTCGCAGAAGGTCATGGATGCGGCAGGTTTTTACCCTTCCATCGCCTGTTGTTCCTGCCACTTGCATCAGGCTTCTGTTCAGGAGCTCATTATGGTAGTCCTCAGCAACTTCTTCCAACGACTTCCCTTCTTTTACTTCAACGAATCCTTCTGCTATCCATAGCCGAATTAGCCTCATCTTCTCAATTAGATGATCTTCAGGAAAAATGCTCAAGTACAAGAAACACGATTTTAGATGGCATGGCAAATCATTGAAACTGAGAGAAAGTACTTTCCTCAAATTCTGGAGTTTGTCATTGCCCTCAATTTCAGCACCAAGGCCACGACAGACCATATCCCACTCATCTATCCTGCGCTTGTCTTTTGTGGCCAAAACACCACTTATTGCCACAATTGCAAGGGGCAGTCCCT
>JAYMSZ010003270.1:0-10788 GCA_036897665.1 Pelargonium citronellum | reverse complement strand
GGCAAAATAGCTAGTTCATCATCATTTGTATGTATTTCTTCATCTGCAGACTTGCTTGCTTCCAAATCAGCTTCTTGATTTTGAGTTTCACCGCCATCATTCCTAATGATCTCAATAGGAATTGTTTCACGAAAAATTGTTTCACCTTGTTTATCTCTCTGTTGCCTACTATTATTAAACTCACACAAAGCTTCTTTAGTTGTTATCACTTCCTCATCTTTACTTTCACTTTGTAAACCAATATCAATTAATAACAAATCATCATTATGTATTAGTACTTGAACATCTCCAACTTCTTGTGCATTTTGATAAAATTGGAAGCATCTTGTAGCTTCTGTTCATCTACTGGCTCTTGAACTCCTTGATTGAATCCACTTTCTATTATAGCTTCATCAATTCCATGAGTTAAACTGCAACTTCTTGTAATTTTTTGGGACAATCTTTTTCATTTATATCATCGACCAATGCACCCATTCTGTTAAAGAGAAACATATTAATTTATGTTATGTGCACTAAGAAAATTATAAACCACAAACACCTCTAATTGTTATATATTGCTAATATGTAAACGTTGGATGAGAGACCAAGATTGGTGTCTTAATCACTACAAGAAAATGTTGCGTTTCCGACGGCACTTTTTCCGACGGATTTTCCGACGGAAAACAGTGTTTCAGTCGAAAAAATAATAATTATTTTTTTAATTTCCGACAGGCATGGGCGTAGGAAAAGCCGTCGGAAATTAAAAAAATAAAAAAAATATATATATGAAGTAGAACAGCTGTATCTCACTGTTCTCTCCTCTCTCGGAAATTTAAAAATAATAATAATAAAATAAATAAAGTAGAACAGTTGTTACAATGGATTTTTCACAATCACATATTTATCTCTGCTCAGTAAAGACTACTAACTATTTAGGATTTTTCTGAAAAAAATTTTGTAGAGAAGTTTTGCAATTACTATTGTTACAATGGAGAATGTTGTTGAGGTGTCTCTCTTTGGAAGTCTTTGGAATTTGAGATAACATGACAGAGAGGCAATGGTGAGGTGCTCTCTGGATATTAACAGTTGCAAGACTAAAATTGATGCTATCCCATTGTGGAAGAGTAATGGTGGAGTAGGAAGCAGTGAGAAGAACAAAAACAGTAACAATTACTTTTATTTTCTCTTGCCTTGTCTATTTTTGGATGTGATGCTTGATGTTCTGTAATTGTGTTTCAACAGACTAACTCTTCAATGTGCCATCAATGCCAAAGGAATGATAAAGGTGCTGTTGTTCAGTGCCAAAAGTGTGAGAGGAAGAGATTTTGTTATCCTTGTTTGAGGGCATGGTATGTATACACATATACATGTTTGCTTAAGCTTGTTTCCCTAATTCTTTGGACCTGGATTGTTTACTGTTGTCCATATTTTTTGATGTGGGGACGATTGTTAGTTGTTACCTCGAACGACCTTTATTTATGAAGTTTTTGTGTGTTTAAACCTCGCAAAACTGTCGATTTGATTATACTCTCTTTTGTTGTCATTTTTGTCTTCTCAATGCATTTGTGGAGCTTGAATGTTATGTGCGTGTTATCTCGGGTAACTTCATGTTCTTAAGTTATATGGACATGACAAATTGATTCTAGCTGACTTGGATGCATTGCTTGCTTTTTTTCTTTCTTTTTTTTTCTCTCTGTTACCTTCATATACTCAAAACCATGCATTTTTAGTCTTGCAATTGTTAAATTTTAAAATGTGTTCCTGAAATGAATGGGGTTTGTTAATTTCTTGAAGGATGTAAAAAAATCAAAGAAGAAAATCAAACAAAGTTGCCATTTTTATACCTTGCATTGCTCTTATATTGATTCAGTAAAAAAATGTAGTCCTCTGCTTTTTTATCAAAACATCTCATTGATTACAATGTTTCCACATGAGCTAGGCGTTGATTTAGTAGTTAAAAACTTAAGGTTTAGTTATATGTTGGCTTATATGAAGTTAAATTTTTTAGGAATTAGCCGTGAATTGACTATATGCACTAAAGAGTTGGTTTTCGCTGAATTGCTCAGTTGCATTCTCGAAATGGTTTTTGGTGGTTTTTTTGGTGTGCATTGGCTTTGTTCGAATGCAACTGACGAAGGTATGGAACTAAACCTTTTACTATGTGATCTTATTTAGTTGGGAATTGTAAGCTGAGCAAATAGTGTAGAATTGATTAGTAACTGTGACTGGTTCATTGCAGATTCTCTTACATAGTTAAATTTGAGCAGGATTGTTATTTACTTATTATTGTAGCTTCTCTTGGAGGTCATGCATAGTTTGCGTCTGTTTAATGTTGGAGTTGATGGTTAATGATTTGAGCTGTTGTAAAATGCTTATGTTACTATAGTCATTGCTCATCATGGCCTCTTTACTGTCTTTTTTTTTATTGGCATTGTTTGTTTGTTTGGTTTATCAATTTGTGTGTTGAAGTAAAATGATGGGTTTATGATTTTTGGTCTCAAGGGGGGGTTTTTTATTGGTAAAAATGACAACTTGGTCTTGCTTGTTCAGTTTGTACTATTTGGGTGTTGGAGTAAAAATGATGGCTTGATTTGATTTGGTCATGGTTTCTGGGTTATGGGTTAATGATTGATGGCTTCAAGTGTGTTTTTTAAATGTTAAAAATGATTCTTTTGATATGAGTTGATCAAGTTTTTTCATTTATTTATGTGGGTTAATGACTGATAGTTTCAAGTGTGTTTTCTAGATGCTAAGATGATGACTTGATATGCATTGATCATTAACCATGGTTTTTTGTAATTTTGATTATGCTTGATAGTAGCAAGTGTGATTTTTCAATGTTAAAAATGATGTCTTGATAAGGGTTGATCATGGTTTTTTGAATGATGGGTTAATCATGGTTTTATGAATAACAATAGAGATTATCTTCTCAATTTTAAATGCTACTTGGTATACGTAGACCTTGGTTTTTTGGTTATGGATCAATGATTACCAGGCTTATGCTGGTTTCTCAAAATTAAGAATGATGACTTCATATGGGTCACCTATGTTTTGCGATCCGTATATGTCTGTATATTTTCACCATTGCTTGTCAGAACCATACAATCCAAATGTATTAGATTTTTTATGAGTTCTACTTCCAAATGGCACTTCACTGTATTTCTAAGTTCTAAATGTGTTTGTGTTTTTTTTTCTCTTCCTAATTTCCTATCATAGTCATTTTGTAATCTGAACATGTGAAATAATCATTGGTTCTTTCTTTTCCAATTTCTCATCATAATACTTTTGTAGTTCAAGTGTTTCATAATAGTTTTGTAATCTAAATGTTTAGGTGCTTTTAGACTATTCCTTCCCATTTCTTTATCACAGTGATCTCCCAGCCGCTTATCATAATTGTTTAGTAATCCATGAGTGTGTGTATCTGTGCACTGTCATTTTTCCCATTTGCTCATTACAACCATTTTGTAATGTGAATGTGTTAGGTGTTTGATGGCCTTTCCTTATTCCAATTGCTTATCATAAGAGCACACATGCTTGGACATAAACTTGTTATTTTCCTATTTCTGTACGATCCCAATGTTATTTTCTTTCAATCTTTTGATTTGTACCTTGGATGTTCTTCTATATGGCATCTCTTCTTGGTTTCATTTCTTGCTAACAAGATGAAAATATGTCTTACTGGCTGTGGTTCTGTACACGTAATTTCATTTTGATTATTCTGCGATTTCTGTTTGGCTCAACTTATTGATGATCAAATTGGCATCCTCCCTGTCCTGGAACTGGACCTAGTTGCTTCTCATGATGCATTTGGTTTCTATTGCTCCGGTTGGAGTAAAAAAAAAGTTGAAATTTAGTATTGCAATTACTGAAAAGTTGGAGAGGAAAGTTGGACTAGTTGAATAGTTGTTTCCTTCTGGTTTTACTTTTTTCCATGTGCAAATTGATTTGTGAGTAGAAACTTTTTTTTCTCTCTTGAAGTACAGATTTCTAACTTAGTTCCAATGAAACACTTGCAAGTCGCATATGAGATTGAGATTATAATATGTATTAGTGAAATATTTTGTTTACTTTGACTTCTTAGCAGAGTTTGGATGTCATGACATCTATTTATATTCCTTTTGGTGCTCTAAAACTTTTTTTTCCCAATTTATCTTTGTTCTTGATCCTTGTTTGAGTTGTTTCCCCTTATTTTTTCAGAAATCTGAAAAGCTGATGATGAAAATGGAGCAGTCTTCATCAGAACAGACAAAAGAAGCCCTTCTCCCAATGATGAGGGCATTGAAATCACATGAACTTTTCAGAAGTTCAGTGATCGATGTGAAAATGTCTGTTCTATCTTGCATTAGCGAGATGACAAGGATAACTGCTCCAGATCCACCATATAATGATGACGTGCTCAAGGTACTCAACTGTTATAATCAGTTTCAATATAAATAAAAAAATTTGTTATCTCTGTGTTTCTTATACAACAGACCTTGAATTGCTTGTCCATTCCATTGGCGCGCAGGAGTTTTTTCACATGCTTGTTCCAGCTTTTGCAAGCTTGTCTGAAACACCCACTAGCCGCATCTATGGAAAGGCAGCCTCAATTCTTGAAATAGCTGCAGATGTGAGGTTCTGCTTGCTGATGTTGGACCTTGAGTTGGATAAATTGGTCACCGATATGTTACAGCTTTTTCTGAAGATCATCAGGTAAGAGTATTGTCAAGTGTGCTCCTCATTTTCTCTTTCGGCTGCTTAATTTGATAGTGCTCAAGCGATCATTGGTTTTTATGCATGAATGAACTTTTTTTTGTGTGTGTGTTTAATGTTTGATACTGTGAATGATTTCTCTGTGACTGCTTTCACCAAATTCAAATGATTAATACTGACTGTTTGTTCATACTCCACTCTAAGGTTCGACCATCCAAATGCTATATTCAAGCACATGGAATCAGTCATGACTATGATGGTGGACGAAAGCGAGGAGATTCCCTCGGAACTTCTAACATCTCTTTTAGCTAGTGTAAAGAAGGATAATCTGGTAATTTCTTTTCTTTACCTTTCGTGTTGTTTTTTTTTGTTTCCATAGGATATTTTATTGATCTGCTTCATTGATTATATCAGAATTCTTCGCCTGCTTCTTGGAAGTTAGGGGAAAGAGTACTGAAGAATTGCGCTTCTAAGCTTAAACCTTATATAAAGAAAGCAGTAGACTCTTCAAGGATTTCTTTGGATGATTATTCTCAAATAGTCACATCTATTTGCGAAAGTCGGTCCATCAGCAAGGAGGATCATGTCAGTGGCTCTGCGGAACATGTGAGTTTCTCTTTTTCTATAATTTATATAGCTCTGCCTGGGTGCTAATTTTCACCATATTTGAAAGATTGTACATTTGAATGCATATAATGAAATGTGGAATTAGCCAAACCTTAAGTCTAGAAAAAACTCGTAGTTTGTTGAATCATGCCCATATCTTTCTTATCAGTGTTGCTGAAGATGGAGATCTAATTTGATTAGAGTTATATACTGCTTGCACACTATTGACAAGTTTCAGTTATGAAGCTGAAATTGCTGAATGCCATTTATCAATTACATATATATTTTTATTTGTTATTTTCCTTATTGAAGTTTCTTACCAGCTAAATCACAGACTCATAGATACAAAATTCAATTTTCTTTTAATCAGGTAATTCAGGCAGAAGAGAATAACATGGAAATCAGGGCAGATCAAGATGAGCAGTCCTTGGTACATTGACGTTAAATGCCTTTGGTTGATGGCATTTTTTTATATGTTAAACTCATAGATATAAAACTCATTTGTCTTTTAAGCAGGTCACTCCGGCTGGAGAAAATAAGGTGGAAAACAATACAGATAAAGATGAGCAGTTCCTGGTGTGTAACAATTCTTGCTAGTTCTAATATTGCATATTTCTGATGAATGATATTGATGCAGAATACCATTGGTTGATGCAATTTTTTTTCCGTATTATTTTACATATTGAGGTTCTTCACCAGCCAGAATCATACACTGTTGTCTCTTAATCAGGTTACTCGGGCCGATGATAATAGCTCAGAAAACAGGACAAATCGAGATGAGCAGTCCTTGGTGTGTAATGACTCTTTTGCTAGTTATATCTTGCAGTAAGGGTGATTTATATAATGATGAAAGTTCTAGCATTGCGTTATGGCTTGGTGTCGGTGTGTAATCATTCCTGCTAGTTTTATCACATAGTAATGATGAAAGATGTAGTGTTCTCTTGTGACTTCTTTTATTCTTTTTTCCTTTCAATATATTTGCTACTGTAGTCTTCGATTAGCCAAATCGTCAAATCATCAAATTTACGTTGAGTTTCTGTTTGCCAGGTGACTAAGATATCTGCACTGAATGGTGGCGTCCATAATGAGATTAGCCTAGATGTGGAGGGAATCACAGAGTCAAGAATGAGAAATGACAATTCTCCAAATATAAACGACGACACTATCTTAACCGAGGATATTGCGAAACATTTGGAGCCTTGTCACTTGAGTAAGATAAGCAGAAGTCCCGATGAAAATGATAATGCTGAAGTTGACAAGTTAGACTCAATGATGGTGGTTAAACAAGAAATTGATCCTGAGGCTGTCCCAAAAAAGAGGAAATGGAAGCCTAATACTAAGATGTTGCCAGATGAAGGCTATAGTCACTATTGGGGTTCTACAGAAAAGAAAACCCTCTTAAGAAAGTCCCGTGAGAAAGGAGTTGGACGTTCCCATTCTTCCAGAAAGGTTTCTAGTCCATCAACTCAAGATCAGGTGGCAGTGCCTCCGGGATTTTCACCTAAGGCTAGTGAGATCAAAGGCGCTTCATCTGTTGGCCAAAACGGCAGTCTTCCTGAAGGAAGCAGTCGCAAAAGGGGGCGGCCAAAGAAAATTCAGATCACGTTGAATGGAAATGGCAATACTAGTACTCCAGCGTCAAAGGTAGATTTCTGTACAGATCAGATCAACAAAGAAACTCTGAAGTCTGCAGATTTCCATGTAAAGAAGGAACCTGAGGATAGTAGCTACCCGGAACCAGCACAAGGTATGTCATACCCTTTAGTTCTTACCTTTTCCCTCTGTTCTAACACTCAACTGTGTAGATCCTGATTTCAATGTTTGGAACAGATTTGTCAGCTAAAGATGAAATTCTCGTGAGCGACACTCTCAAAAGAAAACGAAAGAGGAAGCGTACTTCTGGAAAGGCAGAGGTATGAGCTTGTTATTACATCTTCAGTGCTATTGGTCAAAGACTAGTTGTGGCATGTTATCTTAGGTGATGCTCTGACAGTTTTGTAGGGATTCAGTGATAATTTGGATAAAATTTTGTGAAATAAGGGACAAAATTCAAAGACTGATGAAGAAATTATTTTCTTTCAATTTGATAGACCCAAAAGAATGAAATCAAATATACTTTTTCATGTACTCCTTTCACATGTCTGCTTTAAAAGATGTTTATTACTCCATACCCGCTCTAAATATGAATTTTATATTCTACATTTTCCCTTACTGCTATGCTTAATGATTATAAACTTATGGTCAAATTTTTTTTTCAGGCTTCTATAATGTCTGACTTTGATGAACAGTTGGTTGGCGAAAAAATAAAGGTTTGGTGGCCGTTGGACAAGAAGTGAGTACTTCATGACTTAATCTGACATTCCTTACCGTATCATTCTTGTTCAAATAGTTGAACTTCTACTTCTTTAGTTTATTTGTAAGCTTACTCCTTCGGTAAAATGTCCATTGTTTTCTTTCTTATGCCTAACAACATTAATGATACCGGAGTATTGTTCCTAGCTTTTACTTGAGTCCTTTACTTGTTTTTTTGTTTTTTTTTTCTATTTAAAGTTCTTTGACTGGTACGTATAAATTTAAAATTCTTCAGGTTTTATGTGGGCGTTGTCAAATCTTATGACCCAACGAAAAAGAAGCACACGGTTAGTAATTTTCCAATATCCACAAGCTATTTGTTCTCATTTTTTGTGCATATTACTAAACAACTTTTATAACACGCTCCAAGAACCGGGGTTGGCCTTTTGCCCATTCTCTGGCTGGCCCTCAAATAAATGTAATGGTTACATAATCTTGAATTTTATGTTTGGTCCCTTGTGGAGTTACTGGTTTCTATGCACTTCACCAAACTATATGTCAAGAATTATATCATTATTCTCCTTATTTGGTGATGTCTCACATTTTTCTCAGCATAAGTGTTTTTTTTGTGTGGTTTTGATGATTTTATAAATAGGTGTTATATACCGACGGTGAAGAAGAAACATTGAATCTAAAAAAGGAACGCTGGGAACTGACTGGAGACGATGTTTCACTAGATTGGGTGTGTGTTTTGCCTTGTTTAACCCTCTTTTCATTTGCTCTACTTCAAATATATAGATACATATTTCATGGGTAAGAGCTGTCTAATGTCTATCTGCTGGCATAATAATAGGAGCCAGAGGCCGATCTTCCAGAACTCGATGCTTCATCTCACTTGTAAGTGTTCTTTATCTTGGCCCTAGCCTTAAGATTACTGTTCTATCATGAATGTTAGGCGTTTAGAAAGCAAATTAAACAGTTTAATCACAGGACGCCATTTTCAGATTCTGTCACTTGAGTCATGGTTTGCATTTTTCTGCTTGGGAATTCGGTTTTGTCACAAGAATACATTTTCCAGGAAAAGCAAGAACTCTATAAAAAGCTACTATAGTCATGATGTAAAAACTGTGTTTACCATTACACGGGTAAAACAGTTGTTGTGAATGAGAGCTGTCTTTTATATTCTTATAAAAACAAAAAACCAAACACTCCAAACCTGCACACATTACGTTATAGCTTCCACTTCTGGTTGTGTAATCTTGTTTGATGGTTTTGTCCCTTGTCTTTGCATTTTGACCAGAAAGCCGAAGAGGAAAAGGAATAGAAAGTCAGAGTCATCTGAACAAGCAAAAACAAGTTCATCCTCGAAAAGGTAAGTTCACAGATTTTCTTGAATTCTTTTATTGATCTCTCTTATGTGTTTTTGGTCCCCGAGTCCTTACCAAACTATTTGGATGTTTTCCAGGGGAAGACCACCCAAAAAACTCAAGACTGAAGTTGATAGTGAACCCAACAATCCCGTCTTTGATGAACAACCGAATGGTCAAAAGTCTACCGGCTCCGGCTCTGGCTCCGGCTCCAAACCAACCACCCCTGAGCCCGCGATTGTGCCCAATGCCGAGAGCCCTCAAAAGTGTGCTGATACCGGCTCCAAACCAACCACACCAGAAACTATGATTGTGTCTAATAAGGTGGATGAGAGGCTTGAAAATGGCGGCGAATCTGGTTGTAATGGTAATGCAATTGAGCATCTGGTGGAGCACAGCAAGGGTGGGTAGACATCATGCATCCATGTTTCTGATATTTAATAGGGTACATGAATAATGTAAATAGAAGTAACATAAGAGTGAGATCAAATCACAGCTTATCATTTTGGTTCAGCAACTCAAAGCCATTATTGAGAGCTAATGGTTGTTGCTGTCTTGGAGAGGCTGTGCCAGAAAATGGCATTGTAATGTAAGGTGGTAGTGTAAGTAACTGACTGAACAGAGCCTTTTTAACCTAATCTATTTATTCTTGAACTCTCAAATTATTGTTGGACCTCTTTGGTACTGGAACCAGCTGTTATTAAGCGGCTTCAGATTATCAAAGCCTGCTCCGCCAAACTCTAGTTTCGTCTTTACGCCCCAGCACTAAGATATGTGCCTTCTCTCGTGGAACATTCGGAGTGCTTCGGCGCAACACAAGAGGGACCATCTTTGATCCCTCATTCAGAAATTTAAGCCAAGCGTGGTTTTTCATGAAGATTAAAAAATGGAATGCGTCTTCTCTTGCTCGGGTTCAAGTTTTTGGCAGTTGCAGTCTCTTCAATTTCGGTTTTCTCCTTCATAGATATTGTCTATCATTTGTTTGATGTATTGTTGGCTCGTTTAGCATTAATTTTCATTTTAATGCTTGGGTGTCTGATCCTTACTCGTGTTTGAGTTGAGGACTAAAATTTTTTATTTGTACTTTTATTTTGACCTTCGAATTGGATAAATAAAAGATACCGTTTGCTGATAAATAAATTAAAAAAAAACACTTGAACAATCGCTTTACTACACTTGAAAGCTTCAAATATGGACTTGCATGACACAAAAGAGAGCACGCCGTTAAACAAAATTCTGTGCATTTGCACTATATTTTAGCTTAATATAATGCAAGCACTCTGTCTAACGGGGAAGGTGAGTATTTATATTACAAAGTGCGAAAATAATAACGTGACGTTGCATGATTGATCGGAGAAAATGTCATGGTAGGTCATGATTATGTCACTCATGCTCAAGTCTTTGATTGCACCTCGTGAGCACAGTCAAGAGGTGGGCTATGAAGGAGAGTCCACACTGAGACAAGGCGTGATCTTCCTAGACCTTACTTTCATATATTTGTGCATGAAACAACTTGGGCTCTTTCAGGCAGGTTGCATGGGGCATCGAGTAAAACGTTCCCCATCTCTACATCTGTTCAAGCAAATATGAGTGTCAATCCATAAAGTCTGCTGATATTATTATTTTCTCTTAACAATAAAGGCCACATTATTTCTCATATTTTTGAATTTTCACGTGATAAATTAGCTTAGAAAATGGCCAATACCAAATGTTCCATAACACCGGCAGTTTGAATAGATAAAAAGACTAAAATGCTCCTAAGTTATATTTTGTTTACAGTCAAACAGTCTTTTATGTTTAATTAAATTAAAAATAAATAAAAATCCTACTTTTCGTTCTTCTTCTCCATTGG
>JAYMSZ010003269.1:0-10791 GCA_036897665.1 Pelargonium citronellum | reverse complement strand
AGAAAGAATATATTCTCATTAAATTTTATTATATTTCTCTTTTAGTTCTTTATGATATTTTTATTAATTTAATAATATAATGTGCTTATTATTGTGCCACCCCTATGTACAAGTGCAGGCTCCACCATTGCTTCCAACGCAGGATACTTTAACATGTTGAAGGCCAACAAGCCCATCGTTCCATCAAACATAGTATACCTCGATTCCTTTGGGATTTTCTCTCGTTTAAAGGAAAACTGATATAATTATATAAAAGCCCGCCTAAAATATAGTATTAGGTATGCCTTTTTCGGACCAGAATACGGAAGACTGCATTCTTATGAAATAGTAAAATAATATAGAGAACTCCAAGAATATTCGATACAAAGTATCCCTAATTAATCAAGGTGGCTTATCTAACCAACCCAAGTACTAAATAAAAAAGATTACCTATTCAGAAGTCATACCACCGTAAGTAAAGTAGAAGGGATCCTATTGCAATTGCTTATAAACAAACAGAGAAGCTTAAACAAAACAAAAACACGAGGTAGGTGTAAATACTATAAAAAGGGGTAGTATAAGCATACTAAAAAGTATAAAAAGTCTAAGGGCAGGAATACCAACATATAGCTGCTTCCTTTTATAATTGTAGATTTGCTTAGTAAAGGGGTAGACTAATACTATTTTTCTTTGTTTTTCTTGATTGATTACTTTGACTGTAAAATGAATTGATCTTAGCTATATCTATTTAATTCTTATAATAAGAATCAGAAGAATAAGAGGGCTGCCTCTAAGAAAGAAGAGTATTTTCTTGTGGACAACAGAAAAAATTTAGAAGTTCAGAATGAGTCCAGGAATTCACTGGATAGCATGTGACCTAACGAGAAAAGTAATACTTTTGAAAAAGAAAATGTAGCCGTCAATACAATAGAGGCTTTAGTTACACACTTACACATTATTCGCAGAATATGTAAATGTGAAAACAGAGAGCAGCTGATAGAAAAAATCAGTTGTTTTCTTACCGGATTTACTGACATTGTCATGTCCCCAGACCTGGGAAGCAATTGATTACCATAACCACCAATTCCAGAATTGGTAGGCTGCCCCGGATTCTGTGGGCTCATTGGATGCCAAGGATTAGGTGGAGCTCTATCAGTCATGGGGTCACCAAAGTTGGGTGCCGATCTGCTGGGAGTGATGCAACATAAGTTCGCTCATAAAATACCAACAGAAAAATAAGTTCAGATTAAAACAGAATATGAGGAGAATTAGTACCTAACTCCTGGTGCTTGAAATCGAGGACCAAATCCTGGCCCTCCAAATGCAGGACCACCCCTAAAACAAAAACAAAAACAAAAGTTAAGGAATCTCAACGGTCAGAATTCAGATGTACCAAACCTAGGATACTCCCAGAGAAGCTGAGTAGATGAAGCCATTAATAACAAAACTTAAAACAGTTCCAACAAAAACCTTCATGCATACTCATACAACCCAACCTCCCTCCTAAAAAAAACACGGTGAAAGTAACATTTGGTACTTGTAATATCTATTTTGCTTGTAAAAGAGACTATCACTTCAAAATTTGCACATAAATAAATGAAGTTTATGCCAAGAAAAAAGAAACCTTGAATCTCCACTCCTAGGTCTCTTGGGATCAGCAAACCGGACAGATAATGGTTGATCACAGCCCTAAATTTCATAGAACAGAGAGTAAACAAAAAAATTTAATAACATAATTAGGAAACAGAACATTTCCAAAAGGAACAAAGCATGCTTACACTCATTGTATAGATCCCATTTAGAGCATTTATAGCTGCCAAGGCCATGTCTTTATGAGAATATTTAACGAACCCACATCCTTCATGAAGAATTGAACAAACATATAAGAAAAGGAAGCATCCAAACGAAATAGCATCAGCGGCATTCAAACATACTGAGATATAAATATACGCATGCTAGTAAGCAAACAAGAAGAGACATTCTGAAAAACTGTTAAAATGCAGAACCCACCACCATCTAACTAATCAGTCAGAAAAGGGAAAAAGGCAAAGAAAAAAAAAAGAATCAACAATAGCAACTACCTTCTATTATTTTCTTAGAAAACAGACAAAAACAATTGAATTACACAAACCATTGGGGAAAGTTACAATTACTGTTACAAAATTAACTGGCCAACTTCTATCTAAATATCACTGGAAGGCATTAATATTATCAAGAAAATTTATAGAGCACTCTGCAAAATTAGATAGAACTATAGAACGCACCACGACTCTGCTTCATCTCATCACGCATGAGGTAGACATCTTCAACTCGACCATAAGGTGAAAAAATCTGTTAAGGAATAAAATCAGTAGACAAATAAAATTACAAGTACAGATGCATAAACAAGACAAGACAGAGCAAACTTGCCAAGAGGCAAGTGTGAAAAAAATGTTGACAAGTTCTGATTATCGGGGAAAACGTGGAAGAAGAAATAAAAGGATCCATTATGCCCAGGTGTGGAAAAGAAGTGTTTGGATTTTGGAGTACTAATGTAAGAGTAGATTAATTAAATCTAATATCAAACAATAGAACGCATGCGACATACTGTCTCCACTTCTTTTTCTGAAGCATGCTTGTTCAGTGAGCCCACAAACAATTTGTATTCCACTGCACCTGGAAAAAGGGCAGAAATCAGAAATGAATGACCAATAATTCAGGATAAAGAATATGAGGTTAAGAAAAATGATGATTAAAGGAGTTGGCTTTAGTCCTCCAATAAGAAGATGATATCTCAGCCAGTGACTCGCATTTGCCACACAAAATGTCTCCACAGGGAATTGTAATGCACTAATAAATCTCAGATTCCATCCATATGGAGGACACAAGCCTTGTGCATACTACTGACAGATATACTTGTTCTGGCTCATGCTCGTACCTATAATCTACTTCAACTAGCAACTAACTCAAAGCACATATTGGAACAGACAGATAACTTGATACACCAATGAACTAGGTATAAGTGGTGGCCAGACACAAATTTTATATATACAGGTATATATACAGGTATCGATCACCCAGATGCCACAAGAAGTGATAGTACCAGTTCAAATGGAGAGCAAATTGAATTGGAAGGCAAAAACAAAAGATTATTGACAGATAATCAGGAGAAGACAGAATCCTTCAAAAAAAAAAATGCAAATTGCAGACTAGCATGTCTGAAATTTTCTGAGCCTTTCTCTAATCAACATATCCAGCTCATGGTCAAAGCCTCACAGGATGCTTAAATATATATGGCTCAGACTACCCTGTTTATAATGAAATTTGTAACTAGACACCTCAAAAAAATATTTTATTTGTAAGAGAAAATAATCATTAATAGAAACGCCAAAGTAACTTTTTTCTGCTGCCCTCTCATAACTAATCAGGACCAAAGTGAACCGGCGTCGAACAAAAACAATTTTTTTCTTTTACTTTCATGTACTTTGAAGATTGATGTATGTGAGTGGGTGGGTGGGTAGATGGGGAGAGGTTGTTAGTTATCTAATTGCAATCTAAATATTTCACATATTAACATTTCCTTCCTTCTTTTCTAAAAAAATTCCAAGTTATAAGTTTTTCTGGTGTTCTTGAAGGGTTTCAAATGGCAGTCCTCATGCAATATCTACACATTCTAAACCCACTCCACATAACTTGAAGAGGCATGTTCACAGGAATATAATACATTAATTTTAGTACAGTAACAAGTATTTCTGTTCAGCCAAAACATAAATTGGTGAGCAAGATGTGAACCTATGGCTCACCCCAACAGAACCCCTCTTCCCTGAGGCCTGATCCAAGGCCCAGAAACATACACATCAGCTACAACGTCTTTTCCTAAAGACCTAAACTAAGTTGGGGTTGACAACATAAATCCTTCATCAAAACCATATGGGATCATCTTTTCGTATTCTGATACACTCTATCCTATCTAGTGCCATAATTGCATTACAAAATCTTTACTTATTATATCTGATCTTTTTAACTTCAGTCTCTCCCTGCAATATTTAGTTTCACCTGGCTGAAATCCTTCACTCTTCAGAAACCACAAATACCCAAGCCATCTTGGATGATTTGTCCTAATCTTAACTTTAATTGTTGCAACTGAACTTTTGCATGAATAGCTTCATTCTCGATAATACCATTCTTAGTGCTACCACACACCCACCGAAACATTCTCATTTCTGCCTACCACTATTTTATGGCTTAGGTGTCTAGTTGGATGTATTAAAAAGCAGTGTCATGCAGCATAGTTGGATGTATCACACAAAGTACCTTGGAGCACTTCTCCTTTACCTCCATACCGGCATACTTGGATAGGACCCGAATGGTTCTAAACACAAATTTTAGCATGTGGAGACAAGATAGAATATCAAAGTAAGCAAACTCAAAGATAATTACCTAAGCGTTCTCGTTCTCCATCAGCATATCTGACTTGGATAGGGCCCGTCCCCTGGAAATCATACATGAACATGTGAATCTAATATAAACAATGAAATCAGAATTCAAAAGCAACCAACAACTCACCCCAGGCAGAGTTTGTTGATTATGCAAAGCTCTAATGGCCCTATCAGCTTCTTCTGAAGTTGCGTATTTTATAAAACAACAACCTGCATATGTGAAGAGATAATATCCTAAGCTCATTAGGTTACTTCTGCCTTTCTTGCTGTTTTGCACATAGCCGGTTAAAGACAAATGTAAATGACAATATAGCATATGTAGAAGAAAATGCTACATGTACAAAAGCATAGCCTACAAAGGAAAGATATGAAAAGAAGAGAAAACTCAGGGAGTACAGTGTATCCAATCGATATTCCATAAAACCAATATGTAGAAGAAAATGCTACATGCACAAAAGCATAGCCTGGAAAGGGAAGATATGAAAGAACACAAAATTCAGGGAGTCCAGTGTATCCAATCTATATTCCATAAAACCAAAGAGCAAGCTCATTGAACAATTAAAGACTCCATGTGTGATTCACTTTATCTAGGAAAAGCAGGCACAAGACAATACCAACTTATGTGACATCCTTAGTGTATTGATTTCAACCGTATGTAATTCTATAGCGGCACAGAAATGTATACTCAAACAGAAAACTAAATGCAACAGAGCATGGACTCGTGTTTATCATAAATAACCATATGAAGATACTGGCAGTCAAGGCAGTTCTAATGAATAGATTCATGCGGTGGAAAAATCTAGAAGTTCACAAACCAGAAAAGAAGGATATTGTGAGACCATGAAATGGATGTTATTCCTATATAGCTATCGGAAGGTATCAACATCGCACAACACATGTCATTTCAATGATATCTCTAACAAATTAAGATTGCAGGCCAAACCCTAGAACGTTTAATCGAGGAAAGAAGCAAATCAATGGCAAAAGGAAGATGAGAGATAAATAGAATAAATCCTAAGCCAAGATCTTCTACTACATCGTAACAAGAAGACATCCAACCAAAGGAACTGCTAGCTAACAACAAAAATAATAGTCCATCTGCACAAGGAGAATAAGGACAAGCTTCTCCCATAAAGAACCACAACAGAAAAAGGCAATGACATTGATATTACATTTCGCTTAGTATTAGAAGCTTCTACCTGAACACTATCAAAACGTACATCCTCAGTATTGCCCTTCACATAAACAACCCAAATTCATCCCAATCAGCAATCATCAAGCACATATCATTATCACGTGAAAGTAATTATCATTAAACAATGATTTAACTTCCTCTAAGACCAATCACAACTTATGCATCAAGTGCACTTCCCTATATTTAGTGCGACAAGAGCAAATGCATAGGTTAATTTTCTGGGTAGTATAAAATCATCAGCAAATAAGAATAGAACAATTTAGAAACAATTGTGTGTCAGACAACAAACACACCAATGAAGAATATGAGCTTATAAACAAATCCATAGGCACTAAACAGAATGGAATTCATGTTCATATTCTTAAGTACTAATAACTCAACCTATTGGACAATAAACGCACGCCTATTATCTATATAATGGCTCACATCCCAGCTAACGTAGATACAAGTGTAGTCTCACAACCAAGAACATTATCGAACAAGAGTCAGAAACAATACTAAATAACATGCAACGACTTCCAAAAGTACCCACAAGGATAAGCACCATAATGGAAAATGGCCAGCTGATAAATTAATTTTCCCTACAACTTCTTACACCACCAGTTTGCTTGTCTCAAACATCAACTACAACTTTGATCCATAAGTGATGTCCGAGTGGTATGTAACAGGTAAGCAAAACATAAGCTGAAACTAAAACTAGAAATTAGTGGTTCAGCTCTTTATTTGTATTCAACATATCTCTTCAATGACAGATGCATCAAACAAGAAAATAACCCATATCCAAATAGAAAAAAGAGATTATAATGAATATCCCATAAAGATATTATGAACAATCCACTCATGGCTCAGTCCAAAAAAGAAAGCAAATAAAACTGGGAAATAAAACAAAATATATTGAACACAGTAATAGAAAGAGGAACCTGCCATTACACAACTCATAGGAAGACAATTTTAAGCAGTGGGCTTCTTCCATAGAGGCTAAAAGTCAAGCAAACATCAATTTTATGATGTGGGCTCCAAAAGACAACTAAACCGAGTCAAAACTAACAAAGCATAATTGGAAAGGTTCACCGAGCAACATGTCATGATCATGACATGTTGGTTGGCCTCAGTAATTGAAGATCAATTTTTGTTCTTTTTTACAGCAAAAGGCAAATACACTCTTTCATCTTTTTACCTGCTCTTCCACCCCCACTTTGATAAGTGGGGGTGTGTCTACATATCCACATTGAGGGACACAAACACAGTCAACAGGCAAAGCAAACACAATTAAGTCCCTCCCACAGAAACAGTGTAAGAGAATAAGACTGATAACCATGAACAAATAGTCATGATACCCCAGCAAAGTAATCTAAGGCCTGGTGAAAAAATGCTCCCAATCATTGTAAAATCGACTTGCAGTGCCTCAGCATATAACTTAAATAAACACTATTACTTAAAAGATTGAGGAATATAAAGAAAATCTACCTAAGGGAAGCCCTTTTGAATTAAGTATCTGAGTAGGGACACTATTACAAACCAGCTAGCAATTTAAGAGAGCTCATGTTTGACATCATACATGCATTCATACATAACGGGCCAACATGAGGTATCTATCCGTAAGAATTAATAGTTCTCGCACTTATTGTCACATAACCGAGTATGTTTCCACAACAAAATGCTACTGTCACAAGAAAATATAAAATATATCAACCAGCCAAGCAAGAGTAATGGACAATCTTCAAGGCCCCAACACAAGGAATAAAGATAAACTAAAGCAAACAACTAGGAAGAGAAGCCGCAAATAATAATAAATAAAACTAAATCTATAAATCCACATTCAGTACTTCAATCATACTCTCAACTAACAACATTTAATTTATCAATCATGAAACCAGCACACTACTGTACTCATTCAATTATCCAGATAAAAATTATAAAAACAACAAAGTAAAAGTACAAAACCAATATTTGCGCAGGTGGACCTCAATACAGCTACTAAACTTGAACCTTCAAGCACAAAAACTTATCACCATTGGATTCCAGCCCATAAAAGCAATCACTCAAATTATCTAGATAAATTAGTATATGCACCATATCCATATTCCATATACAAAACTTTAAATGGCAACAACCATAAAGACTGATAAAAATATAAGAAATTGGTTTGCACATGTAATGTATACATTACAATCACATCATTCCATATCATCACACACTTGCCAAGTACATGAAACTCCGCACCATTAGTTACTAGTCATATTAAATGACAATTGATCGCATTCCAGCACATTAACAATATTAACATACACAAAATGCTCATAAATAGTCAAACAAAGAACTAACTCAACCCACTGCTTCACATATAGATAAGACAACAGAACCATCGTAATTCAAAATTATCCATCCACAAGACCTTAGTTCAAAATGCTTCTCTGAAGAACAAATACCAGCAGAGACACAACTCATACTCATCAAATCCAATCAGCATTCTTCACATACAATCTAACTAAGACTCATCACATTTAGTCATATCCAAAAGTGGTATAGGTTCATTCTAAGCCATTCATCACCAAGATAAGAAAAAAAAAAACAACAGAACTCTCCGAATTACATTGCAATTCATGAACATTCAAACTCTTATCCAAAAGAAAATTGTGTCTATTTCTGTACAACAGTTTCATTCTTGACATGAAAAAGCTACAGTTATGGTAATAGACACTCCCATTTACAATTGAATTGTTGGGTAATGCCCCCACTGCTGCAGCCATTAATACAAGCGCAGGACCTGTTTGTCTTACAAGTACATAAACTGGTTTTAGTTGGTTTACATGTCTTGTCCTCTTCTTGTATGAAAGGATGGACATTAAAGAAAAGTTGCAACCAAAACCAACAAGCCCGAAACTTGTTGCAAAAACAAACTGAGACGAAAGATGAGATTACTGTTGCCCCCATCAACCCTCAGAGGACCTGAAAAGAGATAGGCATGGATAACAATTATTATAAAGAAAATGGCACTTGAACATACCTTGTTGTTGTCCAGTTCTCTTATCTTTGATCAAAGCAACCTCTATCACATTTCCATGTTCCTCAAACAAAGGGCGAATCTGACATCAAGTTTAGAAAAACACAAATGTAATGACAACACTTGCCCAAGTGGACATCATTTTTTGTCCAAAAAATCCAAAGGACAGGGTATGATGATCAGAAAACCAAATAGGAGAACAGCGTGTGAATAATAATTCACAAAATAGTCTTCAGTATCTCAAGCTAGGAGAGAAAGATGCAAGAGAGGCAAGTTAATATATCTCCATAATCAACCACATGAAGCATGTCCAAGAGTACATCAAGAAAATGCAAGCTAAGTAATACTCACTTCGCCCAAAATTGAATGTCATCTCTAAACAATGCAGACAGTTTAAGAATTATGCATTCACTTTTTTTACTTTCAAATTTAATCTATCTTTTCGGAAATGCCTCAATAAAAAGCATGCCCTAATTTAGTATTAGTAATTAGACTGATGGTAAAGGGTAATCTAGGTAGGCAAAAGTTTGGGACCACCAAAAAGGGAAAGGGTGACGATTATGTCAGGGCAACCCCAAGATGAAATAGTGACATTTAATTTGGGACAGAGGGGTATCATTAAACTGAAGTTAATCATGTATGAGCTTCAACAATATGAATTCTATCTTGAGCATTATAATAGCATAATATGTCACTCACATCTTCTTCAGTGGCTGTCCTGGGAACAGATCCAACAAAAAGTTTAGCAAAACTGCCACCATCAAAATGATCTGAAAATTATAAATGAAAATTTGTAAGTACTTTCAGAAAACAAAAAATACTTGCTTGCAATACATTATATCAGAAATATATGAACAATTAAACCAATATTGAAACAGATGAATGTCAAGAAGGTTCAGGGAGAAAATCATATGAGATTTCTTTTTCGCTGAATAAAACTTAAGTGCAAGTTGATAGTAACTAATATCAACAAACTGCCATATCTATGCAAGTATATCATATTGTTAAGTGAACCTTATGCAAGTATCGAGACAAGCAGTAATCATCATTACAATTATTAATATTGTCAATAAACTCCTTTAAGTGGAAGATTGTCTCTAAGCAGTACGGACACAAATGGTTCTCTTTGTGTATATTAGAAAATATGCAGGTAGTATAAACGATAGTGAATATCAAAACAAACACCCAAAATATGTAGGATTAGGTTAATCACATCTAGGATACAAAATCCAAAACCCTTAGTGAAAACTGTGACATGTATAAATCGAGAAAAACATATTAGGCAGGACACAAAAGATGAGGGACATCAAAATAAAGACTGCGGTTGAAAAAAATTATATTTCAAAAACATATGTGACCACAAATTCCCCTCTCCTTATACAACAAAATGGATTTAGAATAGGAGGGCGTGTCATTTCAAACATTAAAAACTTCTTTTCCTCAAGAGAATTCTTTCCAAGTTCCAACAACAAAACCGACAAGATGTCATTAGAGTTTTGCGGACCTAAAATTCGTGCCAGCACTGTTGCTGATACTGACATCTAAGTCCTTCAAGACATGTATCTTTACGTACTCGTTGAGACTAGCATACCCTTTTGTTTCTTGAGATGTGAATGATATGTGCTCCAATCCCAAACCTAACAAATTATACAAGAAATCCGCAAAACTTTCCATAAAGAACTTGTGAACACCTCACAACACTATAGAGCTTACCCAAGCTTCTCTCAATGTTTCTTATGAACTTATAGGATGCCTCAATTTTTATAATTAAAGTGGATTACAGATAAAACCCTGTTCAGATGAAGCACAGTTCATCTCCATGACTGCCTAAACTTATAATTGTTTCTAAAATTTGTCTGACTCGAATACACGATGCCCATAACAACAGGGGCTAACTTAAGCTCAACTCATCTCAAGCAACCAGAAAAGCAATCTATCCAAGGCATCACAGAACTATCTAGCTACAATAAACTATTTAAAAAGGGAAAATTTTGAAATCAATACTCACATATTCAAGTGATGGGACGAAATCAAAGAAAACTAAAAATTCATTCTCTTTCACGAAAAAAGAAAATCTATCAACTCGATGAATAGAAGACCCACCTCTTCCGGAGAAACCAAACCCTCGTTTCTGACCAGAGAGCGAGGGAGGAGGCGGTGGAGAGGGAGCAACCTGTTGGTTAGGCAGAAACCCT
>JAYMSZ010003268.1:0-10791 GCA_036897665.1 Pelargonium citronellum | reverse complement strand
ATATATTTGTCTTGTATAGGTTACTTAGGCCGTTGCAAGATAGGATTTCGGCACATCTTTGTATCAAAAAAAAAAAAAAAAAGTCCACATTATCCAAACTTTTTGTGCCCAAATGAGCCCCCACTTTCTTAGTTATGTGTGAATAGCTGACAATATCCCTTAGATAAGTTAGTTAGAGCTTCATGAGTTTCTTATCACAAGAGCACGTGAGGATAGAAGGGAAAGTCCAACCGTAAATAAATTATCCTTATACGAAAATGGAAAAATGGGCATTCATTTATATGACAAAGTGAGTACAACTTGTCAAAATTTTGTGGAGATTATACTTCTCTCCTTGCTGATTCAAGCACTGTTGTATTCCTTGATGGGTTCATGTTGAACTCTCTTTTCTAGCATTTTTTCCTTATCCAAAACAAGTTGGCCGATCCTACCTTTTTACTCCTCTAACTTTTAGAAAATGGTGGTAGGTCGTTAACAGGTGAACAAATTATGGAGAAACATTAAAATACTAGTGGAAGTGAGAGTTAGAGTAAATGTCTATCTTCATAGCAAGATGTAAATATTTCTAATTAGTTATTTTCTTTTCTGAGCACATTATGTCATTTCTCATGCTTTCTTTTGTATAATTTTTTTTGTTTTGTAGTTTGATGATGAATAGAATGTTACCTCTCAACTCAAGTAGTGAAGTCAAGTCGGAGATGGCTTTGAATTCTGCAACCACCGGCCAGTTTCCTTTCGCTTCTACAGACATACCTGATCTAGGTATTGACAATTCAGCTCTTCATTCGACACTTAGATGTGGTATGATCGGTCCAGAAGGATTACCGCTTGAACCAAACGGTGGAACTGGAATTGGTGATGGTTACTTAGAGTCATTTTCCAATGGGCCCTGGGATCCGAGCTTCATAAATCCAAATCCAGAGCTGGCCTTGGAAGGTGAGATTCAGCTTATATTTGCATCAATTTGTTCTTTAAGCTTTGCAGTTTTTGCGTATTTAGTTATCAATGGTAAACCTTGGCACAATGGTATGTTGGTATTTTTTATGCTCTGTGCCTGTGTGAGTAGAGCTGGTAATTTGGACTCGAACCCACGGGCACCCAGATTCTGACCCACATTTTGCCAGGGTTTGGGTTCCTCAAAATAGGATTTTTTACTTGGGTTTGCCATGAGAGAAATGCAGATCAGATCAGGCGACTCACACATTTTCATGACAAAAACCAAATCCAGGATTTCTTGTAGGTTGGGTTAGGGTTAGGTCATTCAACCCAAAATCCAAATTGCCAGCTCTACGTATGACCTTTAGGTAGCAGAGGTAGCATAAGGTTGCTTACAAAATCACCCTCTCTCCATACCCCACAACGGTGGGAGCTAGTTGTCCTATGCACTTTGTCTTGGTTGCAACTAAGATGGAAACATTTTGTTACTTCCTTGTGACCTTGGGCCATAAGTTCAAGTAAGAAAAACAACCTAGATTCCACAATGGTGAGAGGCTCGGGCATTGGTCCCTGCCTCTTATTGCAATATTTTGTTTCTTGACCGTGAGTTGTTGCCTTGAGTTTTGGAGGTCACGGGTTCGAGTCAGAAAAACATATTAGATTTCACAATGGTGGGACCCTTGTGCATTGGCCCCGCCTTTGTTGCAACTTTTTGTTCCTTGATTGTGAGCTGTTGCCACCTTGTGACCTCAACCTAAATTCCACAATGGTGGGAGCCTCATGCATTGGCCCTGACTTTATTGTAACATTTTGTTTCTTGATCACGAGATGTTACTGCCTTTTGCCCTCGAGTTCTCATGTTCGAGTCCGGAAAACAGTCTAGATTCCTTAACGGTGGGAGCCTCGTGGATTGGCCCCGCCTTCAGTGTAATATTTTGAGTTCTTGTGACCTTGAGGCCATGGGTTCAAGTCAGAAAAACAACCTAGATTCCATAATGGTGGGAGCTTCATTCATGGGCCCGCCATTAATCTAATATTTTTGTTTCTTGATTTTGACGTTCCTCAATTGAGGTCACGTGTTCGAGCCAGGAAAACGTCCTAAACACCCAATAGTGGGAGCCTCGGGCACTGGGCCTTCTTTATTGTTAATAGATAGATTGATATGACAAATTTTCAAACTTTTTGTTATTTCAGGAGGGGGTTTCTACCCGGACGCAGTGGCTGATCCGGAGACTCTATCAGAAGGGAGATTTGACTTTCAATGAACTTTGATTTGAAACTTAGTTTGTAGGATCAGAGGGGGGGAGGGATAGTTGTAAAGTGACTTTAGTCTTTTATAATTTTTCATCAGACTTGATTTGATTGATTTTCTTGAAGCAGTACAATATTTTTGCCCCTCAACTTCAAGGGCTTGTAAATTTCAAGGTTTGGTACATTTTATATTCATCTGGTTCTTGCTCGTCTTTCTCTCAGATTATATCATGCTTTGTGAAGCTCATGCTTTTATTGCAGATATAGGGCTTGTTTGGTAACACTACTTTAAAAATCGCAAGGAGTCATGTTCAATTAATCATTAAAGTTTCTCAGAAGCCAAATAATTTTAACTTGATCTTTTTTTATTTTCCAAAAATAAAAATGGCATTCTTCAGATTTTGGCGATGAATAAACTGATAAAGATGAAATGACATTTTCATTTTTGTTACTTTCATTGTTATCTGTAAATTAAGTTTATCATGAATATTATAAGCAATCATAATTATCTTGATTTTAAAGATTATGTTAAGGAATGATAGGATTCTAAGATATGTGTTGTTCCTTGGCTTAAGAAATAAAAAAACTCACACTTCTTTATCCATTTTTTATGATCAAATGTAATTATAAAACAATTAAAGATTCCTTGTTAACCTCACAAAAAAAAAAAAAAAAAAAATTCGTTGTTAAAATAACATTTTGTTTTATCAAGATCATTGAATATGAATCACTATTGATATGGATCAGATAAAAAAATAAAACTAAAACTAAAACTAAAACTATTTGAATTTGAAACAGTGTCAATCCTATTTAAACACATTCCATAACTCATTTGTACAGTAACAAAAGTCCAATTGCTAAAAGCTTATTTTCTCATTGGACCAATCTGGACACATTTGAGAAGTTGAGAAGCAAATTGCATTTATCAGATTAAAACACAAAAATACCCAACATCTCTACAGCCAGGTAGGTACAGATAGACATATAGACAGTACCGAAATGGAAATAAAATAGAACAAAATAAAATTCACTGTTTTTCCGGATCCACGAGAAGAGACATAATTAATTACGACAATTAGGAAACAAAACCAATGAATAAACAAATAACTCCATGCTGATGATATGCACATTCAGCCATCGTGCAATGCATGTGCAGATTCCGAGCATGAAATTACCTAGGATGATCGTACCACATGCAGGCTGGCTGCATGTTTTGAACTTCCTACTCTTTCGGGGGACCGGCTGCATTGTCTGGATTGGCTGGATCAGCTTTATCGTGGTGGAATTTGACCACGATGCACGTTATGTTGTCAGCACTGCCCCTGGTGAATGCAGCCTCGGTTAGCTTGCGAGCTGCTGCTTCGGGTTTTTCTTCGGATTGGGCAAGATTAATAGCCTCCTGAAAGCAAGGTACATGGACAGATAAGTGAAGAGTCCAAGAAAAAATAGAATCATGCACAATCATGGCATCAATGGTAGGGAGACAATTTCGACTCCTACAATCACTGCAAATCAGAGACCGCGCCACACCACACCACACCATATAAACAAGTTCGAACACCAATGCCTAACGGCCAAGCCGTTTAAAAAAGTTTAAACAAACTGAACCAGACTGGGAAGTGTGGACCAGAACTGGAAAGGACGTCAATAAGTCCAGTCTTCGGTCCACACATTATGAAATATCAGTCTTCCAGTTCTGTCCCAGTCATCATATTTGGCACATTATGGTTCCAACTGAACCGGTTGACAATCCTAGTTTAACTAACTACTTAGGCAAAATGGAGGGAAGAATGGAAGCTTACAAACAACTAGGATAAACCGAAAAGCAGGCAAACAATGTTGCATTATATCTGTTGCTGCTTCAAAGATTAACACCTGATTATTACTCAATTAGTGGTCGAGCCCAACTCCTATCATGCCTTGTTGGGTTATTTGCCCATTTCTTTGGGTTCAAGCAACACATTTGCAGCACGGAATGCAAACCAAGTAGAAAACTTATTGATCGTGTGCAGTCTAAAATCTGTCTTTGTATATCACAGGCAGAAAATGCAACGGACAACGTGCATTCAACACTTATTTGGTGATTTACATATATGCATGAGTTCATGTGCACGTGATAAGATTGGGATAAGAAGGCTTACATCATTGGGCACCACGTCCCACAATCCATCACTAGCGAGCACAAGCAAATCAAATTCTTGATCCAGTACTTGATCCTGAAAACATTCAAGAAGCACATGGGCTGATCAATAAAGTACAGTACAAACAACCCATGTTATACAAACAACAAAATGAAACACATGGAGAGAGCATCTTCCATATGCTACTAACTCCAACAAGAAATATAGACGTCGACATTAAATGAGTAACAGGTTTCATTATGTGATATTGTAGAGAAAAATGCTGCTTTGGATAGTTCAATAAACGCCTAAAGAAAGATGTCCGCGAGGAAATATAAAACAAGCATATCCATATAATTGTTCTCGAGAATTACCTGGATTTCTGGCTCTGCAACAACATATTGCTTCAACATACGGTTACCAAAAGCACGAGACATAGCTAAAACTCCACCTACCCTCCAAGTGCCTGACAATGACAAGTATAAGTGTAATGAATAACCAATTAACATCCCCTTCCATCAAGGACAAGAAGAAGAAAAGCTAATTACGCTTAACTGGCTAGTTGCTTACATATTTCAGTCACCATCATCCACCAAAGAGACAATGATGTTGCTTATACCAAAAAACAGTTGCCAAATTTAAAAACAATGCACTTGATATTAATCCATCAGCTAAAAATTGTAGCATTAATAACTTTAGTAAGAATCCCTACATCTTTGCTCAATCAAGATTCTTTTGACCCTTGTATGAAGTGTACCATTTTATAGAGGCTTAACCCTAAGATTATACGTACATGTTCAGCTTTCATGCATGTTCTAGGGTGCCCAAGAGTACAAGCACAGTGAGACAATGATTTAGATAACTTGGAACAAGAGAGCATCGACGAAGCGAAACAAATAATTACAAGCCCAACAGATGATGCTAGATAACTAATCTGCAAGAAATTATGTTCCCATAATGGCATATTTCTGTTTAACAAACTGAAAGAGAAAATACCTAACATAATATAACAAAATGATGATGATGATGATGATGATGGAAAGATAAAATGCGAGATTGAAAACTCATCGTGTATGTATAACAAATGAAAAAAGAGCCATTAAAACTGACACACACTTCGATATCAGTTCTGCAACATGGCTCAAAGTTGATTTCCAGATATTATTCTTTTTTGGAGAAATATGCATATTTATTAGAAATCTTTATATTTAGTATAAAGTTATATGAACGAAGAAAAAGTTTACCTGCCCACATAACAACACCTCCAGCACTCTCTATTCTCTTCCGCTCATCACTTCTATTAGGCTTATGATCATCAGAGAGAGCAATAGCTGTCCAGATGGAAAAAATATGGCGCTTTTAGGAATTCTTCTTGTCATTCTAATATTATTAATATCAACTTGATTAATAATACACTTATGTGATTAATACCTTTTCCAGCCTTTGATATTACAGTCCGTGAATCTCCAACATTGGCAACATATAGATGATTACCAACCAACACTGCTGTAGAAGCAGTTGAGCCATCATCTCGAAAAGTATCTCTTTCAGAATCCAAAAAATCTGCATCAGTCTGCTGATATGTTTCACCTGCAAGTTTATCAAGTTACTAGATGACACAAACAAGGGTTAAAGCATATTTGTTCCATGCAGGATCCCACACCCTGTGAACAAAGAAGACATAGATTGAGTGCAACTTTGTTTATTTTCAGCCAGAAAAACCCAGGAATGCATATGAACATTGTATATGTATGAGATCCTCCCATCAGAACACTCAAAATGAAGGGTATGCTACAGTCAAAATCATGCTGCCTAAATATAAGTGCTGCAATCTGAAAATGTGAACTCACTGATGGCCAGTTTGGTATCTGTTATGAATTGTGGGTGCTTCATCAGATTCTCAAAGAGATGTTCCTTCAAATACTCAGCCGCACGAGAACCACCATGACCTGTAGTGAGACAGGATTAATAAAACAGTATAACCATGTTAACTATAACTATGTCCATTCCTGAAATGTCAAGACGAGTGAATTATGTGAACAAGTGCAGAACCCAATCATTTGAATGGGCAACACCTCTCTATAACAATAAAATAATATTTTCACTTGATGAGTCTGAAGATTAAATATTTACATGTATCAAATACCATTTCAGCCTCCAAACATTAACCCCCATCCAGAAGTTTGATTCTTCTGTTACCATTTGATACACCATTTAACTGGAGCAAAATGGCTTAATATGTAACCCCATGACTTTATGTTTTCTCTAACTCTAAGCCAATAGATGATTAGATGTTGAGTAAAAGTCCTACCATCAAATATTCCGAAGAGGCAGACTGTCTGCCCGTCAACTTTGGACAATTTAATATCATAGAAATCCTCCATGGTGGCTCTCTTTCCCCTAAAACTTGAATATCCGCAACTCAGTTTCCCATCTTCACTGTAAATAAGGAAAACAAAATATTAGTGATAATCAAGTAAAACATCAAATTTAACCTGCCTTGCACAATTTTGGACCATTCAACACTGTTCTCATTTAACATTCAAGTCCTTTTGGGAAGGAAAAAAACGAAGAAGAAGAAGAAGAAGAGAAAAGAAAATGACTTCATAAAGTGGGCCATACAGGCATCTCGACAAAATAATTAAAATCTTGTCCCAGCTGTTGAGAAAAGTCAACAATTATATTATGTCCAAGTACACGAAAGGACCCCCAATTATTGCTTCTTCTTTTTTGTAAGCTCCTATTAGAAAACAAAATTGAAGAACCCATTTCTAAAACAAGGTTTTTTCCATCTTTGGAGAACCAGTGCGTTATTGGCATCAACACTGAAGGAAAGTAAAACCTTCATTAGTACTTACTACCTAAATACAGTATGTAGCTGACAAAATCCCCAGCTCTCCAATCCAACATATTTTATAGTTTAAAACACAACATTAATAGTAACATTAAAAAAAACAGTTGTCTCCTTATCTAACCTCGTATACTCAGTAATAAATGTGACATCCTAACTAGGCATAAAAATTCTAACGGACTTAAATATTTGCACAGATCTTGATTTACATATTGATACTTTCTCATAAATTTCAACTTTGACTCAGCACAACAAAATGCAATGCAATTAGATGTTACTTGTTAACAGTTTATTATCACCTTTTCCACCCTCCACTGGCATAACCACCATCCTCATCTTTCTCTGACAGGACATCAGCCATGGGTCCTCGTTTTACACTTCCAGTTACAGCTGTATCAACCATCATCCTTAAGCTCCCCAATTTACAATTCCACGAATTTGTAAAGCTCTTGGGCCACAAACTAGCATGCAAACTCCTCTTGATATTGCTCAGTTGCAAGCTCCGATTGGCTTTTGTCCCAATATACGCAGCCTGAACAATCAAATTCCTTATGCAACTGCTGTATACCATCTAAATAACAACTCCGATGAATCTTTAATCCAAACAGCAACTGTCAAAGAACATGATAATGAATCACAAAATATGATAAATATCCTCCCAAATGGCGCCAAAATCAATCTGATTGAGCTCTTCAGCTCAAAAAAGTTGGTGGTTTGGTTGATAATACAATGTTTGTAATATATTTCAGAGAATTTAATATCTTCCTTAAAAGAGAATCATCACCTAATGTCCTAATTCAAATCGAATTTAATACAATCGTATTTACTTCATCAACAAAAAATCACCAAATCAAATTGAAATGAATTACAGAAAGTTAAAATACAACAGAACATACAATCCAATTGAGCTCTTCAACTCATAGAAGTTGAAGGGTGGGTTGATAATACAATGTGGTTAATATTTCAAAGAAATTAAATTGATAACACATTCATCACCTTATTTAAATCTAATCTAAGAAAATCATATTATCTTAAAACGAAATCTCGATTACAACAACAAAAAAATACAGTAGTTCATACACAATCCAATTGAGCTCTTCTTCAACTCAAACAAGTTGTTGATTTCGCTGACAACACAATGTGGTTAATATTTCAGAGAAATTAAATTCTTCCTAACAACAGATTCATCTTATTCAAATCTAATCTAAGAAAATCATATTATCTTAAAAAACAAAATCTCGTAATCAGATTGAAACGAATTACAGCAACAGCATCAAAAAACACGCAATCCAATTTTTTGAACTTTTGACTTCATCCAAACGAAACATTCACTCCAATAACTACACAATCGGCCAACAAATCTATCAAAAACAGCAACACAACCAAATCGAGGCCATACCTTCAGGACACCTGAATCATGTTCGTATCAGAATCGCTACCAGATTACACAGATCTCCGCCACAAGCCGTCGATTTGAGCTCCAGAAACGAATCGGATCGGATCGAGAGAACAAACAATCGATGATTCAGACCGGTTGATCCGAATCTGACTGATGACACACAAAAAAAGCAACAAAAACAGAGAGAATTACAGAATCAGCCAATCAGCTGAGAAGTTTCTCTCTCTAGAAGAAGAGGAGAGAGAAAGAGAGAGAATCATGAAACCCTAGAGAGAGAAAAAAGGAGAAGTCGTATATATATATAAATATATTGTGAGGAGAAGAAGAAGAATGTGCCAGAGATTGCGAAATGTAGAGAGAGAAAGTACTGAGCTTTTTGTATCTGTAGCTTGGCACCGAAGAGAGGTGGCCACGTGGCACTCTCATGCAACCCACTTGGGTTTTTATCCTCTGCTTTCGGGTTTACATAATGGTTTCTACAACGTCCAATTATCGACGGCAACGAAGAGAGGTGTCAACGTGGCACTTCACATGCAACCCAATTGGGTAATTATCCTCTGCTTCTAGGTTTAAAATATAGTTTCTACAAATTCCAATTGACGGCGCCAGATTTCATCGGTTGCAAGACAATTTTAATTGACCGTCCGGTTGGACCGGGGGTCAATAATAGACCCACTCCGGTTCGGTTTATATCGCACACCGTGGGTACGCATTAAGTGATGATCAATGTACCGCATCAGAGTTCACGTCGGAAGTGTATATGTCAGTGTGTTTGTACCTCACCTTGTATGAGTTAGAAGAAACTCATCAAATGTGATAGATGAATAATAATATGAAGTAGATATGTCAACCTAGACATGTGTTGACTTAGTCGGATCATGGATCGGTTAGCCTGAACCAAACGTTACCTACTTTGACTTAGTTTGCATGGATTGTGCATCAAGTTGGATGCTCCATGATTGATTTGGGCGGAATCGAACCAAAAATAGTATAGATATAGTTTAATTTGGTCAGATTGACATGGTCGCGTGCCACCTCATTGTAGACAGTTTGTCATTTTGGTTGTCTATAGTATGCTTTTTCGCTTAAATTTGTTTATGGTGAAGATATAACGGAGTTTCGGGTGTCTAGTAAATTGTATATCATTGAAAAAAATAGTGCAATATGATGAAATTGAAATAAAAAGAGTGTCAACTAGAGGATGACTCAATGGTCAAGGGTTGCGAGTTCAACTTTGATTGAGACGGGTTGATGGATCTTGAGTTAAAATAGTAAAGCTAACTAACCGTTATTTTGTAGTTCAACTAATAAAAAAAATGAGTGAATTTATTGAACAACTGTCGTAACTGGATAAACTATCTTCGTAATTTCACTATATTATTAGGGACCCAAACATAACCTTCAAAAATGAATAAATGTGGCATGGTGTTGTCACCTTGAAAATGAATAATTATAAGATAAAGACCAAACAAAACCATAAATTGTCAAAACAAAAATAAGTGAAACTTTTTACTTTGAAAGATATACAAGAGATAGTGTAATGAAATTTCTGAAAATGTATACAATGTGTGTCCTTTTTTGTGTTTGTTTTGTGAATAAGGAATGGAGAGATCATTGATTGATGAAATTGCATTATTGGTAAATGCCAAACCCAACAGCTACTTGCTTGGCTGGTCCATGGTGTGACTGTCCCTTCTTTTGCTCATCACTTCACATATCACTGAAAAAATATTTCATTTGAGTCCTTCAACTATTTATTCTGTTATGAATTATTACACAATTTAGGTTTTGTTTCAATTTGATCCCTAAATTATTCTATATTGCTTCAATTCGACCATCTAACTATGTTATTTTGTTTTGATTTGGTCCAATTCATACAGATACCGTCAAGATAGGATGACGTGATAATTTTGTTTATAGGAAATGTTCGTTGATGTGACAATCGTATGACGTTTAAGTTAGCTAAACTTATGAATGATATCATTTTGGAGCAAAATTGGGTAATTGATTATAAAAATTAACGTGCATGGTGATCACGTCCATAAATTATACAACTTTGTTTTAAATTGGTTTAATAAGTAAATTAACTGCCCCCTAGGGGGTGGCGCAATGGTCAAAACACACATCTCCATGTAGGAGGTCATGGGTTCAAATCTCATTGTGTTGGGTGGGGTGATGTTAGGGTTAAAATGGGAAAGCTATCCCATGTTGTGTAGCTCAACTTCTTTAAAAAA
>JAYMSZ010003267.1:0-10794 GCA_036897665.1 Pelargonium citronellum | reverse complement strand
CAAATCGATGAAGCTACTCAACGACGATGGCTCTGCTCTACTCCGACGTTGATTTGAGGGTTGATCACTGAAGCCACCTAGAGATCTGATTTTGGGGTTGACTTGAGGTTTTTAGGGCTAATTTTGTGTTCAATTTTTGTTGACAAATCTGATTTGTGTTAAATTTGATTGTGTTGATTTGGTTTGAATTTGTGTTGATTTACTTCAAAAATGTTAATTTAATTTTTTGTGGATGTGTTCATGTTCATAAATTCCGGCGACCGAAATGTTTATATGGTCGCCGGAATGTTCATATGGTTGCCGAATTTTTGAAGAAGAAGGGTATTTCAGTCAATAAAAGAAAAATACACACCATGTGTAGAGCACATGATTCATTCTGTTACAAATTCCGTCAAATTTAACTATTTGGCAAGTTCAGAGAATTATATGCCAAAATTAAAAGTACAAAATGTATATATGTTTTTAGTAATAAGTAATAACAACATAGGGTTATATGCACTTTGCTCTTTTTCCTTTACCGTACTCTTTCTCGGACTCTCTCAATCTACAGTGACGTCTCTACCAAATTGATCGTCTCCGTCAACACCCGCAGAGCGACCACAGGCACGGAGCTCAGTGTGCGTGCGATCTCTCGAATTGGATTCAAAGAGTACAATTCTTGCTCTCTTTATCATCTTTCTCAAGCAAAGCAATAATGCCGTCTTCTTCGTCTCTCAATTTCTCGCTTAACATGAAGGACGTGCTCGACAAGTCCTCTTCAAATACACCCCTCCAATCCCTCGGAGACACCTCCGGCGACATTGTCTTCCACTCCGGCAACCCCAATACACTTTCTCTCTCTCCCAATGCACATCGTCCGATTCTCCAGATTAGACTCAGTGATTTCAGCTCCCAAGACTCGATGGCTTGGAATTCAGAAACCCCAGTTCAAATCTGCTCAAATGATGCGACCCCAGAACCCAAAGTTGAGATTTTTGGGACCCCAGCTGGAGATTCCCCAAATTGGGAAAAAAACCCTTGTTCGAATGGGTGTGAGCGATCTGAGGGAAATGTATTGAATTTGGATGCTCAGAGAGAAGTTTCGCAAGGATTTACTGGTGCTGAGGATGTGATGGGGAAGAAATTTTCTGAGCTGTGCTTCTTGAGGAGGGTTTTGAGAGAGGAGATGGGTGGTGATTGTAATGTTCACAAATTGCTGGTGATTGCAGTTCATGCTGTTCTGTTGGAGATTGGTTTTGTGGGTTTTGATTCTGTGTCAGGATTGCGGGTTGAACGGTTGCATCTACTCGAGGAATGGTCATCCACACCTTTTGCTATGTCGATTCGGTACACATTACCCGAGCTTCTTGTTAATGGCTCTAATTCATGTGAAACTGTTGTTTTGAAGTTTCAGAGTTTAGGGCAATATGCTAATGTTTATGGGTCTTTGGCTAATCGAGAGTCGGGACTGCACTGGGTTTGTTTGAATGAGTATAGATTTGGACCCACTATTGACTTGGTATGGGCTAGGAATGATTCCAGTTATGGTATGAATGAAAATAGTGAGTCTTCTAGTTCATCTTATCCCGAAAATGAAGTGGTTGAGTTTTGGAAGATAGTGAAAGATGACCTTGCATTGCCATTACTGATTGATCTTTGTGAAAGATCTTATTTTACTACCTCCCCCATGCTTCATGGGCATCCCAAGTGAGATAAAGCTTAAGATTTTGGAGTCACTTACTGGCGTTGATGTTGCAAAGGCGTGTTGTGTGTGTTCAGAGTTGAAATACTTGGCATATAATAGTGATTTGTGGAAGCAGAAGGTTTTTGAGGAGTTTGGATGTACGGAGATGACACGGGAAAAGATCAGCTGGAAAGAGACTTTTGCTTCATCATGGGAGCATAAGAAGAGGATGATGGAAGCAATGCCTTGTTACTTATCATTGAGAGAAGACCCCAACCCATTTGTCGTTCCTTATTATGATCTGCTGGCCGAACTTGGGGCTCGTTCGCTTATTGAGCAACCCGATACTCCATTTATGGAATTATGGGGGACTCTTAACATACCCATCTTACCTAACTGGAATTGGTAATGATTCATTGGTTAGTTCTGAGACTGGAAGTTCTCGTTGACTATGGTCGAGCCCTTTGGTGATTTGTATGAGAATGTATATGCTACTCACTACATAGGCCTATACATGTTAGTTAAGTAGTCGTAAAGCTTTAAGCTCATTAGCCTCTTTTTGCTTTTAGGATGTTCATATCAATAGTATTAACTACTCATTTCTTGAAATCTTTGTGACCACTTTGGATGGAAAATGAGTTAGGTTAGTAGGTCCATTTATTTGAGTATTTGTTTGTAGCCTATAAACATGAATCTTTGCATCTAGCTATGCTGCCCTCTTATTCGATTTCCAGTTCCGGTAAGTGTAGGTCTCTAGTCTTTTGAAGCCCTTTTGCTTTTACGTGTGTTAAGAATGTAGCACTGGATTCTGTTGCATGTTTTCTCTTTTGAGAATATATTGTTGCAGAGAAAATATACAATACAAGCCTTCTCTCTATTAGGGCATCTCCAACGGAGATGTTAAGAGAGACGTTGAGAGCCTTTAGGCCTTTGGTAGAGATGTTAAGCATTAGAGTCAGAGATGTTAAGTTTAGTACCCAATGGTAAGCATCAGAATTTCTCGTTTCTATCCTCATAGTACCCATTTTAGTAGGTGCTAAGTAGCGAAGTACAAAAAAAAAGAAGCTACAGAGAGTGCTAAGGCGTGTGACACACACTTTCCTATAAGCATCCACGAAAGAGTATAAGCATTGAAGATATTCTTAAATGTTACTCATTCAATATCTGGGAATGGTTGATGTTAAGACTTAAGAGTGCCATTTCTTGCAACTCCTGAAAGCTTGTGTGATGCTGCAATTGACAGTAGTGTTTGTTATTGTTTTCCTGAATTCTTTTTGCTGTTGACTCTGGTTTGTAGAAGAAACCTTTTGTGGGAATTGTGAGCTTGTTATGCTTGGGCTTCTTTCAGTTATACAATAAAACCTGTTTGTTTTGTTTTTTTAAGGTGATGCTGAATCTGCTGCTAAGATGTTTAAGCATTCACTCGGCCCCATAGTTGAGCCGAGTCTTGACACAAGTCACATAACACAACGGCAAGGTTCTTGCCCTGTGATTTTGAGGCCTACGGTGTTCGAGCGAACACATGCTTGGAATCACTCCAATATTTCACATTTGACAAAGAATCAACGACTCTAGCAAAAACATGAGTTACTTGATTGACAACGTAAAACATAAACAAAAAGCGAGTACTATCAAATACTAGACAATCATCAATAATTTAACCCACATACTCTCCTTCGGACTTGCAGCTCGTAAAGCTTGAACCACTTATAGTTAGTCGGACTCAACAACCACCCTCTTCCATCCCGACCTTTGATCCAATTAAGAGCTTCTAAAATTGCAAGTGCCTCAACCTCTGCCAGACTATTAACACTTTTATCAAATTGATTTCAAATTAAACACTTCAAGTCAAACCCGAATGACCTAGACAAAAAAGCCTCTTTTACGTGCGTTTTCAAAGTCTCTCTTCTCTATCAAAGTAGAGCAGACGATTTGGATCCGATTTCATGGGCATCCGAAATTCAGATCCGTACAAATCCAACCCGAAATCTGAACTACCACCTTCCGTAGAAGCCAAATGCGCCATATTTTCAACCACCGGCTGCAATTAGTTGAATCCACCAGAGAACACAGTACAATACCATCACTCTCATTGCTCCCAGAGACCAAAACCATCTTCTCAACACTGCAAATACTCAAATCTCCATAACCCATCTCTCTCTCTCTCTCATGACATCTTCGCTCACTTACTCTCTTCCTTCTCTCTCCCCAATTTCTCAACCTCTGCTACGTCCTCCATATCTCACTCCCAATCTCAAATTCACCCTCCAAGTCCAGGCCTCAAGGCGCATTTCTAATTTCCCCCAGGTCCTCTCTTTCGCACCAGATAGCTCTTTCCGGCAAAAGGGTATTCAAATAAGATGAAAAGTGAAGGACCCATTTTGATTTTGTGTTGGATTGTTGTGCAGGAAGGTGGTAATTTGGCTGGTGATCCTCGGAATTGGGGACGTACGGTCAATTCTGTGTATGGGGGAGATGAGGATTATGATGACGATGAAGATGATGACGAAGAAGATGACCGGAGTTTGGATCTGTTGATTAGGTTTGTCCAGAATGTGTTCAGGAAGATCTCGAAGCGAGCCCGGAAGGCGGTTCGCTCGGTTCTTCCTTTCTCAATCTCAACCAAATTGGTAAAATACTTTAATCCCTTTTGCTCAAATGAGCTCTCTTGATTACTGATTCTGCAATTGTGCAAAAATTTGTGTTGTTTTGGTTAGTTTAGTGGCGTTGTTTCATTGAGAAGCTTGTGTGGTACTGCTAGTTTATGGTGTTTTTGAAGATTATAATTTGAGAATGCTCGGACCTTTGCTCGAATTAGGATGTTGATGATCATTATGGTTGGACTTTTACTGAAGATGTAGACTGAGACGGGGCTTAAGTGCTTAACCTTCATTGTTGTTGCGTTTAGATTCGTGGATTTGATTTGAAATATGGTATTTCAAATACAATTCTAATGTTTGGAAAAGCATGGAATTTCAAATGGCATGCTAAGAGTTGTCTTGAAATCACATGTTCTAATCATGTTTTGAATTTTGTTGGATTTGATCCAAATTCTTGGTGCATCCAAACGTTGGATTTCAAATCCAAGAATCCAAACGGACCTTTAGTGAAGTTCCAAATTTTGTTCACCTTGGCTGCCGGTACTTGTGCCTAGTGTTTTTTTTAGCAAGATAATAGATAAGTTGGTGAAGAGTTTCTGCCAGCTACTTGTGCCCAGTGTTTTTTAGCAAGATAATGGATAGGTTGGCGAAGAGTTTCTGCCTTCAACTCGTTCATAAGCTTGAACTATGAAAACCAAAATGGGGGTCTGGTGCTTAAGAGAGTCCTAGGATTAAAAACATGGGAAGGGATAAGATTTTGATTCGGCCAAGAATGTTGATTCAATTGGATTGATGATTTATGTAGGAGTGGAGGGAGCTAATTGCTTAATAGTTAATAATTAATACTAATTAGATAATTGGCATAACTTTGGTGTTACATACTAGAAAAAGAAGACAAGTGATCCTAATCCTTTTGTTTATTTTGTTATTCTGTGTTTCTTGTATGTTGCAAGTTTGAACACTTTGGTAGTGCTGGAAATTTATGTGATCATTTATACAATACAAATGGTGTTGAAAGTGGATATGAACTGAAAAGATCATAGAATTACATGCCATCCACTTTTACATATTGTGCTGTCACATAAGCTTTCTTTAAATGTTTCTAATACAGTTTCTGGATTCGATGCATTTCATCTTTGTTATACTGATATACTGTAATTCTATAACCAGCTTATCTTGATCCATGATCTATTACGTCTTGTTGAACTATCCCTCATTGCAAAAATGTGAATTTAATGACCACCTGATATAATAGTTAGCCCTTTCACCTATCAACTAAGACCTATGGGTTTGATTAAAGCTTAATATGATTTTAGAGTCAGGTTTGGTTTTGGGCCTATGTCCCTGTTTGTATTGCCTTCAGGTCAATTTTCGGTCCACGTGCAAGACCTGTTGTGCTGTCCAGTCTGTAGGGGGGGTAGGAGTGGATGTGATGTTACAAATGTGAAGTTAATGACAATAAGCTTAACATTCCTCCTACTAGCTTAGGCTTTAAACTATATACATGTAACAAGTTGTGAGTGCATGCATAACTTTTCTTCTACTTTTTGAATCGTTCAATAGAGTTCATTTAGACATTTTTCTAGAGTTTTAACTAACCCAATTATTTTCATGCCAAGCTTATGGATTTGTTTTCTTAAACATTCCACTATATAGCTAGATGCGAGTCTTTGTTTACTCAATTAGTCAATTTTAATAAAATGATCCAACTTTTTGACGTGTTTCAGTGATATAGGACTTGCTCTCCAGCTATTTTTCTTCATGCATTGTACTTTCAAGTTTCAAGTGATAAATCTGGCTTTAAATTATTTCCATTGAATACAGGTGGGGTTTTCGGTTAATGGAGTCCTGGTGCTAGCATTTCTGTGGGTTTCAAAGGCATTTCTTGAGGTAATATATAGTAATTACTCAACCTGTACATGACGAGCATTAGTTTTATTATACACATGCGATATCAGCTATTTTTGGTTTAAATTCAGAAATATATATTCTTTCTGGGATTCATTGCTCTCTTTCGACATTATTCTCAAAACCGTAGATGTCTTAGACATATGCTACTGCACATGTTTACACTTGTAATTTCCAATGCTATACTCTTACCTTAATTTTGATCCTCGTCATGTTGGTTCCAGACATTTTTCTTCTGTCAAGTTACCAATGGAACCTAGAATAATATTCTAAAGCGAGAAAAGACGTATATTATTTTTTTCCCATTCATCCACCCTCATTCTGTAGTCTTTAATTATTAAAACATACCTTGATCAACTTAGCCAATTTCTTGGGGTTTAAGAGCATAACTACTTTGTTCACCATGTTTCTTATGTGTATATCTTTGTGGGAACTCGTATCAGCTTTAAATGTTATAGTTCTGTGTCCATTGAGGAGCCTAAAGCTCAAATGGATATGCAAGGGTGATTCAAAGAGCCATCTAGAAGATGTCTAATTCGATTTACAAATTTAGGTGGACTTATGGGTAAATGTTGTTTGCGCAGATGATCTTATATATCAACCCACTTATAAAACTCAACTCCATTCTCGCGAGGGAGAGATGAAGGGTATTGCCTTTTCATTTCTTTGCCTGAAAATTTCTTGGTTTTCTAATTTTCATGACATGGAAATTTAGATGAATTATCAAAGTTTTGTAGGTTTGTAGTTTAGACTAAATTTAATACAAAAATCTCATTAATAGTAACAGTTGATTCTTTGAATGTTCTAGCATCTTAGTTGAGTTGCCTTAGTGTTCAACAATAATTCTCTTGCTATTAAGAAAAAAAAAAAGGTTAGGTGTAGCATATATTTCCAGTCTATTTATATCATCGCCGTTGTTTGAAGTTTGTGTGCGTAGACCGGACAGAACGAGCCACGTGCTGGGGCGGGTCATAAAAACGTCCATATGTTTATCAAGCCACATTTTGCTTGCCCGGCCACAGTATTAATAGGCTGGGCCAGTGATGGAGCGTAAGGCGAGCTTGAGTCTAATTAACGGGCCAGGCAAAAAACGCCCATATTTTTATTAGACTACTATTTGCTGGCCCCGGTATTATAGGGCCGCTGCCCATTTGGCCAGATCTACGTGATTGTATGCTATATTGTTCTGATATATATATATCTTTGGAAGATTTCTTGGTAGTTTCCGAGCTTAAAGACTTGCATCGATGCTTGATAAGTTTCTTCTGCAGTCTTTTCTTTCAAATATTTTTCCACTAAGTTTATGATATGTGTCCGTCTTAATAGGTCATTTGCACACTTGGAAGTATGGTATTTGTAAGCATCCTAATCATTCGCGGAATATGGGCCGGGATAACCTATATACAAGAAACTCGCAACCAAAAGATGAATGAACTTGATGATGATCGGCGTTCATGGAATGGCGCACAACCTGCAGCCTGATTCAACCAGACTCGACAAGAACGCGTGCTAATGACAATCCGCTACACCAGAGAACAGCATTCGTCGTTAAACAACACTCGAGTTGCCGATGATGTAAATGTAGGTGGGTGGCATCGAGATGTTCATGTTCCAATTCCGGCAATAACCATTGTCGGAATCTTGACTGTTTTCTGGGTGCAAGGTATTCTTCCAGGAGGAAGATGATAGACAATAAGTAAGCAGAGCAGCTCAAAATAAGGCAGGGAAAAGCTGCATCTTTTTCTTTGTTGTTTGTTAACATTGCAAGGTTAATGCGAATCCTCATTGAGCCTATTCATGCCTAAAATAGTCACGATTGACTCTATTTTTTTTTGTTTTTCCAATAATGAACTGGCCAAATCCGAAGATAATAGTACAGGAAGATCAATAGGAGGATGAGAATCAATGCCTGACACTTAAACAAACAACTTAGTTAACGCATAGACCACTCGATTTGCAGACCGACCGTCAAGCTTAAGCGAAACATTTAAAAAACCTGAACTAATTGACAAAATGTCCCACAAAATTCAAACTTAAGGCATTGGAAGTACCCTCCCTCAAGTATGCAATACCTTTACCACCTCTTCAACATTCGACTCCACCACTAATGAATCCCACCCTGCCCCGAGCTTCTATCCAACTAAGAGCCACCCTTATCGTTACTTTTAAATCCATACATTTACACTAAAATTCAAAACCCAGTCCGATATGTGGTCTTAAATTTGTACATTTTCACATCAAATTAATCTTTTACAATATTTCGATTCGATTTCAAATTGTCAGTTTCAGTGGAGACAGACGAATCACACACCACTATGGGCCTACACACTCAAATACAATACACAGATCCAACATCCAAACAAAAAGTTAACAGCTGGGTAATGGCCCTGAACACCTGTATTATTTGGATAAGAGTAGCCTTAAACCCGTTGCCAAACAGCCTAGATCTCGGGCGGCAAAATTTGATTTTTAAAATTAAACCAATTCTAACCACGGTCAACAACTCAGTCAAGAAACCGCCAATAAAAACAAACCACGTGGCAGTTACCCTTGCTGGCCGGGACCCACTTAACCACCTCTAGTTCAAAAAAATATCTCTACACCTTCTCTCAAAACTCCACTATATATATTCATCTTCTTCGCAGAGCAGATCTCATCACCAGGAGGCGTCTTCATAAACGCTTCCAAATTTGTCTGAGAGTTTTCGATTCTCTGCCTTTTCTCTTTAGATCTGTTTGTTTTCGCTGTTAGATTTTCAAGATGAGAGAGTGCATTTCGATCCACATTGGTCAGGCCGGTATCCAGGTCGGAAATGCCTGCTGGGAACTTTATTGCCTCGAGCACGGTATTCAGGTATGTGTAAATTCTATTTTCTTTCCGGATCTGTGTTTTTTAGCTGTATTTGAATTCATTTGTGTCAGATCTGTTGTTTTGCATGAGTTTAGATTTTGATTTGGAGTAGATCTACGGTTTAGGTTGTGTTTTGGTTCATTTTGCAGCAGATCTGTGGTTGTTTGGCTTGGATGTGTGCGTTTTGGTTCGATTTATGTTGGATCTAGAGAGGATTGATGAAATTAGGTGAAATGTGTATAGATTAATCTCTTAGCTCTTTTTTTTCTGTTAGTTCATGCTCGTTTTAATTTGATTTGTACTGGATCTAGATCGGATTGTCACAAATAGGTCAAATGTGTTATATGTTTATGTTAGATAGATCACGGGATTGAGGAAATTAGGTGACATGTATTTAGATTTATGTTGTAGCTCGTTTTTCTGTTTATTCATGTTCGTTTGCTTTGATTTGTTATGGATATAAACCAGGTTGTAAAAATCAGGTGAAAATGTGTTTTGTTATGCTTGTATAGGTCAATTTCTTGTGCATCGTTTCCGTTTTCGTAATTTGATTTGGGGATTAGTAGACCTAATCTATTTAGTTTGTTTTTCCACACCAAAATTCGTTCAATTTGTATCAGTAGATTGTGTATCGTCAGTGATGCATCCAAATCGTGTTTTTTGGCGTTTGTTTTGCTCAAATTTTATTCTGTACTGTAGAAATCTTGTCCCTTGTTTTAAACTCCAAATTCTTAAATGTTTTCTGTATTTACAAACTAGTATGGCATGCATACTTCAATTTACTTTGTTGTTATTGTCAAACATTTGGATCTTAATTTGACAAGTGTTAATATTTTCTGTTTCTTTCAGCCTGATGGCCAGATGCCAAGTGACAAGACTGTTGGTGGAGGAGATGATGCCTTCAACACCTTCTTCAGTGAGACAGGTGCTGGAAAGCATGTCCCTCGTGCTATCTTTGTTGATCTTGAGCCCACTGTCATCGATGAGGTGAGGACTGGAACTTACCGTCAGCTCTTCCACCCGGAACAGCTCATCAGTGGCAAGGAAGATGCTGCTAACAACTTTGCCCGTGGTCACTACACCAGTAAGTTCCTCAAACTGATCCATTGTTCCCTTAATATCAATTCATTTTATCTGTGAACTAAAGTTGTTTCACTCTGTTTCAGTTGGAAAGGAAATTGTTGACCTTTGCTTGGACCGTATCCGCAAATTGGCTGACAACTGCACTGGTCTTCAAGGATTTCTTGTGTTCAATGCTGTTGGTGGAGGAACTGGATCTGGTCTTGGTTCACTCCTCTTGGAGCGCTTGTCTGTTGATTATGGAAAAAAATCAAAGTTGGGTTTCACTGTGTACCCCTCTCCTCAGGTCTCCACATCTGTGGTTGAGCCCTACAACAGTGTCCTCTCCACCCACTCCCTCCTGGAGCACACTGATGTTTCAGTGCTTCTCGACAATGAGGCCATCTATGATATCTGCAGGCGCTCTCTCGACATTGAGAGGCCCACCTACACCAACCTGAACCGTCTTGTGTCTCAGGTAGATTGAATTGTCCAATACAAATTGTTTCTCTGTGGTTTGATTTTTGCTACTTAGTATCTGATTTACTTATTGTTTGAATTCAGGTGATTTCTTCATTGACTGCTTCTCTGAGGTTTGATGGTGCTCTTAATGTGGATGTTACTGAATTCCAAACCAACTTGGTGCCCTACCCCAGGATCCACTTCATGCTTTCCTCCTACGCACCAGTTCTCTCTGCCGAGAAAGCTTATCAC
>JAYMSZ010003266.1:0-10795 GCA_036897665.1 Pelargonium citronellum | reverse complement strand
ATTTATTTTTAGAACCTGGCTTTATATACGAGCAGGTTCTTTCGAGTGGCATTCCACGACATGGTTCCTTTAGTTTAGTTTACTTTATGTTTCATGTTGCTTTAGATAATTTTCGTTGGCTAGTTCCCCTTATTATGTTTTTTTCGCTTTGTATTCCGTTTTAGTTTTTATTAATTTAATGAGAAGTACAAGCATTTATCTTCAACAACAAAAAAAAACTTATCTTTTAAAAATCTTGTTTAGAAAGAGAAATATGTTTGTATATGGTATGAGTTTGCTCCAATTTAGATGTGATGCAACTTATTAACTCTATCAACTTTGCACTTTTATCACATTGGTATTTTTGTTCGCCCGTTAAGCTTGAGGTCTAAATGGTATGAGTTCATTTTTTTTTAGCACTCTGAGCCTTCGATGTGTATTGAATAAACGGGTGCACCGTAAGTGAAAATTCATATATGTGAGAATGAGATTTTCTACTTTAAGAAATTCAAAATACTACAAGTTATAAAGATAAATTAAGAGAAAAGATATGAAGTGAGATGTATGTCGGATGAATTTATGAAGCCACGTGGTTTTCTTTTGAAAGAATTGGTATTTATATTAGCAAATATGGTTGATAATGTGACATTGTGTGATTGGATGATTGTATGTTACGATGAAATTGTTAAAGAGGGCGATTAAACGTCCCATATTGAAAAAATATAAAGTAGAATGAGCTACATATAATAGTGCAACTAAAACTCTTCTGAAAAGGTTAACATTTTAGTAGTCTAAGATCAAGTCATTATGTGTAGCTCGTTATTGAAATTTAACATGGTATCAGAGAGCGGCCCACGTGTGAAAGAAAAATACATTTACGTGAAGGAGAAGTCTGATTTTAAAAGAATCTCGGTTGTGCACGTGTCGAGCCCACCGAAAAAAGAAAATTGTGAGGTTCACACATGAGGGTGGGTGATAAAGTGGTGCAAACACTCTACTAATAAATTGACCTTTTAGTAGTCCATTGTATGTCGTCTATTGAAATTTATCAAAAATTGTGGCATACCTCTTGTGTATCTTCTTTGGGCGCCTGTTTGAATTTTAGGACCTCCACTTAACAATATTGTAATGCAAAGGAGTTTGAATTTCTAAGAACAACTATATAGGCGAGACTTTGTCCTAGCGAATCGAAGGTGTAACTCCCTATGAGCATAACTTTCTAGCTGATAGGGACATCTTTCCAATAGTGTGGAGAATGTTGAACGTGCAAACATGGAGATTGCATGAGACACACATGTTTAACACCACTTTAAGTGTGGGCGCACAAAGGCACAAAAAGAATGACCTCTTCGTGGGTGTGCCTTCAAGGACGAGACCCCGCGTATGACCTCCAAAATTGTTCTTCAAAGGTAGACTCCCAAGACAAACTTTCAAAGATACGCTTTTAGAGGGTAGGAATCTTTTGCTAGTCTTCAATGATAGGGTCGTTGATTTTGATTTCAAGTTTTAACTTGGCGATCATCTTTTTTTTTTATAGAGGTTTTTGGGCCCTTAATGGTTGAAAAATAATAATAGAAAATTAGGCGGTATAAATCACCTTTTATTAACTTTGCTCAAACCGATTTCTGCACGCCTCTCAGTCTTTCTTGCTATGCCAAAACTTATAACAACTCAATCTTTCAAGACTTATATCAGGGATCACAAATACACAACACTTGTCGTATCATATCTCATGTCACATATCATATACACACCATAACGAAAATTAACAAGTATAAGGATATATTAGTCATTTAACATTGTTGGCAAAAATTAGATACTTAAGACTTTTTAAATATAAGGGATAATTGCAGATAAATACGTTAGAATTGTCATGTTATGCACATAACTACATTTGCTTAGATCCGTTGCAACTAACTACATATTAAGTTTCTACGTTGCACCGTCTGTGACTTCGTTAAAATGGTAGTGTGATGGCCAAAATGTCCTTATATATAGCGAATTTAAGTATATGTAATTACGTGCATGACATAACATATTTAATGTATAATTAGTTATAACGAATTTAAGTATATGTAGTTACTTGCATGACATAACATTTCTACTGTATATACAATTATCCCTAAATATAATTCAAAGCGTTTGAACCTTTTAACACAAATAGCCTTGGTGATCAATTTTAAAGCTGAAAAATTAGGGAAACAAAAAATTTAATAGTATGTGAAAAACATGCATATTTATACATTCCGAATCTTCTATCAGTGGCGCTAGTTTCACAAACCACCCTCCTCCTCCGTCACCAGAAAAACACTCAAAACCCCAAAATCCGATAGCTCCGACCCAAAATTAGGTTTTAGCCCCCCAAAAATGCCGATGGGCAGGCCTAAAGACGTCGACTTGCAGCTCGTGGCGGCTGGGGCGGACAAGCAGAATCCTTCGGATTCGAATGCGCTTGTGGAGTACGTCGCGCCGGTTTTCAAGGAAGAGGAGGAGGACCTGGAAATCAAGCTCCGACGGATCATCGATAACGTTCCGGTACGCGTCAGCAACACCTCCGGCAGCTCCGCCGGGTCTGGCTCTGGCGACTTCCATCAGGTATTGTGTCCACTTCTGCTGCTACGAAACCCTAGATTGTTATTGTTCTTGCATTTCAAAATTGTTTGTTTTGATTTTGTTGGGTCTTTTAATGAAATTTGATACTGAGCTTTTAGAAATTTCTGGGTTTTATTGGTTAGCAACTGAGTACTCATAGCTTCCTATAGTTATATGGCATTACATTGATACTCACAAGAATTAGGGGTTTTTAGTTTGGAGTTGCTAAATTCAGGATTGAATTTGGGCTCATATCTTACTATGCAAATGTTATTCTGGTTTTGTGTGGTGCTAATGGAGAATTGCATTGTTCAAGTACACTCAATCGTGTCAATAAATAGGCTCTTTGTTGAGAACAACCTTAGATGAATGCTCATGTTTTCGGCTTTTAATCGGGGTTACTTGTAGGCTTGTAGCTTAGGAGCATGCTACAGTCTTAACTGTAGAACCAGAGAAATTCCTTAAAGAATACAGAGAATCTTGAAAGCGCACACACACTTCCTGTATCTATGACACAGAGCCTCAGATCAAATGATCACTATTGTGTTTAATCAATATCCCAAGCAATGGTTTACAAGTATATACTTCCACAAATAATTGGTGCAACAAACTAACAGACATTTAACATACTAACTAACTACCTGTTGCTTGTTACAAAGGCAACCTAAACGACGTCGTTTACAATCTCGCACTCAACTCCACTACACAATACGCTCTGTTTTATTAACCAGTCTTGAGCACTAAAACAACACCGCACCCGCTTCCTTCAATCCTAGGTAATATGACCGTTAGAGCATCTGATTAGCCTCACAGCAGAACATACTGTCTATGCAAATGTTTCCAACTCTTTAGTTAGTTAGTTTCTGAAGCAATTGTGTGCTGGTGGGTTTGCCTAAAATGCAAAAGTGTTTAGTCTATTCCTGGTGGGAGAAGAAGCATTATGACATAGTCAGTGTAGAAAACAGTATCCAGTTCTCTTTTAGACTATCAATAATAACATTGAGTTCTAGTATATATTTCAAGGCTTGCATTCTCCAAGCAACTAAAAAGAGCATTACATTTTTTATGAGTGGTGAGATGTTGACTCTTTAAGGAGCAATTAAATCATAGTCAATAATACATTCACAAACTGTTCTATAGAAGAGCAATTGTTACTTAAGATTGTATTTTTTTGGTTCCGTCATTCTATTCATTTAGATACCCTGACATATGTATCTTCTTTCATTGCGCATATTGTTGCTTGTTGTGTTGAGGGAAGTAGAATGACCTATTCTTTGTATTTCTTTAAAGTAAAGTTCTCTTAAAATTGTGTGATTAGAAATAATGTAATGGACTAGATTTTGGTCACACTCATTGCTTTAAATCTTTTGAAACTGCCCTCTTATCATTGCTAGCATTTGGTAAAAAAATTGGAATGCAAATAGGAATGAGATTTTCATTCCAAAGTCATTTTCAATACCAAAAAATCCTAATCCAAACATGAAGAATAAGAGTCTCATTTCCACATTTAGATTCTTGATTCCTATGCTTGAACTAAAATTCTAATCTAAACGCTACCATAATTTCTTTCAATTGAAGCTGCATAATTCCAAATTCACCGTCATGAGTATTTATTACATTCGCAAATTCTATCTATTAATTTTGGGCTTGTTCTGATAATCTCTTATTTCACTTGCATCAGTACCGTCAGATGAGACGGAAAGAGCAAGATCGGCTTTCAAGGATGGACGCAGACTACCAAAGAAGGAAAGAACTAGCTGAATACAACATGAGAAGGGAAGAAAGAGTGAAAGCTGCGGAAGAAAGGACGGCAAAGAAGCGCTTGAAACGCCAAAAGAAAAAGCAGAGAAAGAAAGAGAAAAAGACCAAATTGAATTCGGGTGGAGAAGAGCTCCCAAAAGAACAGTCTTCAGACGACGAAGGGGACACTGATGATGGTGAAGAGGAAGCAAAATGAATAACTTTAACCAAATTTCCAATTCCAACCAATAGATTTAAAGCCCAATTTCATATGGCACCATCGACATCAGCATCATCAAGGATTCTAGTTTTTGCAATTTATGTAACTCGGATTTAGCTTCCTTCTCCTTTTTCAAGAAAGTAGTTCCATGTAGACTCATGTATGTAACTTGTGGAGTGTAATGCCAGAGAGATTAGAGAAATGAATTGTCATTTTAATTTTCAAAAGAGGAATTTGTTTGCATATAAAAGTTGGTTTGCTCAAACTTTGATGGTAGTGACTTGATTACCATTTCACTATTCTTTTTATTGAACAAGTTTGCTAACTTGTGAGCGTATAAGCAGAGGTTTAACAAGCCAAGCTTTACCACTTGAGAATACAGATCTACCGGAGTAGAACAATGAGTTGATGAGTCCTTTCTTTGGTCCCCTTGAATTGAATGAAGCTCGGTTGGGTCTCCTGCTTGGTTTATTCGATTGTCTTCTTCGACGACCTGCATGAACAAGGTCTCAAACGGGCGTTCCCTCTATACTCCCTCCAATGCCTATGCGAGAGACAAGAAGATATTAACTCGGATGTAGGAGGGTGGGTTTAGGATATTAATGTAGGATGTCCTATATCTTCGATTAAGACTATCCTTTCTTAATTGTGCTGCACACGTCTTTATGTAGTTTTCTCATATGATATGTGTCGTGGCTCTACCGCATGGCCCTCAGAGGATCGTCCAATCTTTGGTGCCCTGTGGGCTATGCGCTAGAGTTGTAGGCCTTAATGGTCCGATGTTGCTTGATCACATGTGTTTTGGGTCGGCCAAGGGGTTGACATTTCTCGGTCAGACCGAATGGACCTTTTATGTTGTTCGGGTCATCTAGGGTTCCGACCTTTTGTGTTGTTGTCATTCGTAGATCTGACCTCTAGTGTCGTTTGTGTCATTGCATATTGATCTCTTCCTCTATAATTCAATTGAATGGGTTGATAAGACCTCCAACAATTAGGATGTATGCAAAGATGCAACGACCTGCTTTTTATTCAATTAAAATCTCCCGTAAGCGTAAACTGACTCGTAATATCACAGTGGTACAGCTTAATAATGGGCCAAAGAGACCCAATTCAAGCAAAGCCCGGCCCAGTCACGATGGAGTCGTTACGTACTTCGTACATGGCAGACAGAGACGGAGAAGAGCAGTTACTTTGTTTCTTCGGCCGAATCTTCACCGTTCTCTCTCTCTCCGGCCATGGCAGATTGTCGTGGCATCTCCGTTCATCAACTTCTCGGCGGTGGCTCTGGTAACCTCCTTTCCTCTCTCTCCCAATATCAACACTCACTTTATCATTTACATATTTCCATGCGCGCATTGTCACTTTACCTGACCATTTCACGGATCTGTTCGTTTTCTGCGAATCGCTGATCTCAAATTTGACGCAACAACCTGTTTGGTTCATTGATCGATTCGCTAATTGAAATGTCAAATCTGATTCGATCTCGTTTGATGCCATATTTGATGCTATATATGAATTTCTCTGTGCTTTTTCTCTTTGTTGTTGTAAATAAATTATGCTGTTACTTGTAGTTGCTGATGTGCTGTTGTGGAGGAGATACTGTGCAAGTGGTATTGTGCTAGTCTCTGCAACGTTCCTGTGGCTCATCTTGGAAAAAGGCGGCTACAATATACTTTCATTTTTTGCCAATGTCCTCTTGCTCCTTGTCACGATCCTCTATATCTGGGCCAAATCTGCTTCTCTTCTCAACAGGTACATGTACTATTATCTTGGAGAATGTCTAGGTTCAGTTTGTTTGAAGTGAAACACAAATTACTGAAACAAACTGTGGAGGTTTGTTATATAATCTTAATGTTTTGAGTATTTGGTAGTGATACAAATACTCGCTTGACATTTGAGACTGTAAATGAAATGGGATTAGTGATTGATACTGTTTTGATTCAGTTTTTGTTCTCTCTTGGAAATTTTAAATTTAGGCCTCTCCCTCCTATACCTGATATGGAAATTCCTGTGGAGTCTGCTCGAAATGCTTCTCGCATACTACAAGCGTACATCAATTATTTGTTATCCATTGCGCATGCCATCGCGATCCGCCGGAATTTGACGATTTTTGTTCAGGTTAGATGCTGCTGTCCTTCCGTTAAAAACTTGTTGTGGAATTCTTTTTCTTTGCATGTATCGAATCAGTTCCGTTTTTTTTTTACCAGTTGGTTTGGTTCTTCAGGTTCTTGTAGGCTTGTGGGTTTTATCTTGGATGGGTAGTTTTTTCAACTTCCTCACTCTGATCTATGTTGGTGAGTCTTCTCATGCTGCTCATCGTATTTTTGTTTAAGCCATTTAGTTGATTATGGTATTGAACTTTCTTTTGCAGTGGTTCTTCTTAGTCTGTCACTTCCCCTTTTATATGAAAAGTATCAGCCCCATGTTGATAAAAAGCTGTGGGTAGTAAATAAAATAATTCAAGCACACTGCAATAATATCTCAAGGAAGATCCCTGCCGCCAAGGAAAAGAAGAGGCGCTAGTCAAGTTTAGTTTCTCTATCTTGTTCAGCTCCCTATCCATCCACAAATTTATTGGTATACCCTCTTCTGTTATCTTAATAAAGCATGTCTTGCATGGTTTTCAAGTTATGATACTTCTCAATTATAAGAGGAATTTGACTTGTTTGTGTTGTATGGTATATATGGATCTAACGAGTCCAAACATTAACAAGACTTTGCATGTGTATGAATAGTTACATGTCTACATTGGCAGAAGTACAGTTGCAATGATGTTATGTTGTTGTAATTGTTGTTTTTTTTTTGGTTATGAAACTTACAGAATAAGATAATTTTGTCAAAAGTAGTACTGTATTAAAACACGGGTATCTCTTCAGAATTTTATATCTTTAGGGTTATAAACTCTCTTTTTTCCTTTTGTTTCATGTATTTCTTTTGTCTTCCTTCCACTATTTATCATCATCTCTGTATTGTACTAATTTCAGCTAGCAGTATTGTGGGAATATCATTTATGAGTAAACAAATATTCTTAAATTTAAGTACAACTTGAATATATATTTTTGTTGCTGTTGTCTACCAATTTTCAATTTCTCCTCATATGAATCATCGCCACCTCCTGATCTTTTAATTTATACCCTTTATATGTAGGGTTTATGTTCTCTTGATGGTGTCAATATTTACGACGAACCATAGAAACCTATGCATACATTCAGCAAAGATCTGATTGATCTGTGAACCCATGATACAATGCCAACAGTCCAGTTCATAGATACTGTCATTTACTTGGTGGTGTTTAGACATTGATTCTTCCTCTCATAAACTCGCCGAAAGATGTTTTAGCTGTATTCTAGACTCAGAAATTTCTCTTTTTGACATGAACCATGTTTTAGTTTCTTGTGTTTACTTCATACATAAACTGACGTGTGACACCCTAATTGTATATTTCATCACCTCTATATGAATATAAATAACGTCAAGTTGAAATGTGAACAGGTATATTTGTTCCACCATTTACCTTCTAAAACATGGGTGTGGCCAGTTGCTCGGAGAAGTATTATCGGATGCACAGCTGGTTTTCTACAAATTCTTTTTTCCACTATGCTGTCAGTATACATGTTAACTTCCAGTTAGAATGTTAATTCTTGAGAAGCAGGGCATTTTTCTTTTGGGTAGGATGTGCAGGTTTGTTAGCCTCGTCTATGGGGAGAGTACTTGGTTTTCACCTTGCCATTTTTTTGTTGGAGACATTTGTTGATCAATTTAGGTCTTCATTGAACATTTTATTTTTATGGTTGTTATGACAAATACCCTGTTGGTAGACGAAAAACTCGCCACAAAGGAAGCTAGAATTTATAGATTGCCTAAGAAGTTTTTGTACCTCTCATTTCAATGAAGTGGTCCTTACAACATGACTTCTAATGTATCCCACGTGAATGTGAAGTTAGTCGCCATTTGAAGTTAAGTTAAATTGTATGGAACCTAATTTGGTTCAATCATCACTTTCTTCAAATATTTGTGTTACTTTATCCGTATATGACTTAACTTTCTAATGGGTAATCATTTTGTATGAAATAAGCACAAAATTTAACCTTATTTTCAACATTGGACATGTTCTCTGACAGTTCCAAGTATTGAAAGTTCTTGTGATCCATTTAAATGGCAATTCCAAGATTTGGAATAGGAACATACACGACTTGGGAAAATATAAAATGTGGATATTCCACTTGAGTCAACAATTTTAGCTACAAAATTATGTTTTCACCTAAAAACTACAAACAGATTGGTGGCCAAATGGGGGAAAGATCAAGCAACTTTAGGAATTGGGATGGTCTCGGAAGGTGGTAGTGTCACCGAGCGCAACAGCTCCAACGAGAAAACAAGCCCCAGAAAATGAGAAAGGATGGTGTTTGCCGAAGCCTGCACAAGAATTAGTTAGATGTGTCGTGTCCTATAATTTGATTGCACATAATGCAATGGGAACTTCTAAGAAACTTCTAAGATTCTAGAACAGGAATTAAACGAGTACCTGAACCAAGAACACGTCCAATGCAAGAACTGGGGTACTTCCAGGAGGGACGCCTTGGTAATAAGGATTAGCCGTGGAAGTAAGAGCCTTGGCAACCAACAATCCAACCGTGGCTTGCATGCCTAAAACCGCAGCGCCCATCCCCAAAATGTTCACAACTATGCCATTTTTCAAGCTTTTCACAACATCAGCACGAGGAGGAGCCTGGGGAGCAGCAAAACAACTATCATCATTAAAAGGTTGCATCAAATGGAAAAATTAAATCCTTATGGACACCTTGTGGACATCAGAGGTTGGCAGTAGTTTTACACATAGATGCAAGTCAAATGCAAAATCGAAGGCGAAGTGCAGAAGAAACAAGTGGCATGAAAATAAGAGATAAAAAGTAACAGCAAAGGATCATTGATAAATTACTCTAGGAAATCATTGCTCATCGGTTAATTTGCAAGTCACTATTGATAATATCAGTTCACTGTCCCTCACATTCAATATTCCATTTTGGATATGTAATGTAAAGGTTGAAACTACTCTACCTATTGTCTCCAAACACTCAACCTTCAACACCCCGAGTCACCATTTCATTCTCATACATATTATCTAACAATGATGATGATTCTCACAAGATGTGCAAAAAAAAAAAAGTGAAAGAAATCTGTTGATCAGCAACTCCCAAAAAACTACTTACGTACAATGAAGAACAAAACCAGAAAGAAATTGCATATTTGATGCAAAATGTTAACATATATCTATTTTCTCCAGACATCTTATGTTAGGACCTAACTTTAGTTAACTAGATGAGGGTCTGTCGAAGTCTCAACAGTCTGAATTTTCTCAAGCCACAGGGAGACAACCAAAACTCTAGACACTGGTGCTTACACCCTTCATATTTTTTCACAGTGAATAAAAATGCGAAACATTTCACCTGCTTCTCCGCCAGCCTAGAAGCAAATGAGCCAGCCTCATGATCATATTCCATATAGAAAAGGAGCAATTCTCCTAAAGTTTCTCATTAACCAAACTGTGTTATTTTGATTTTACTATGTGATATCATGGAGTACTTATAGGCTCAGAACGAGACAATTATAAATCATGGGACATTTTTGGGTTTGTTTCTTTCTCTAAAGGGCGGCCCAATGCACAAAAGTACGAAACTCCGACCATGGTATGGTGTTGGGAGGGTCATTAATGCATTTAGCCTTACTCCTGCTTGCCAATCCTAAATCCCAGTTCCTAATCGAGTAACCGACCACATAATGATCGTTGTAAGCAATCCACCAAGAATTTAGGAATCACAAATATCTAAACCAATCGCATGTCCTTCACATAGCTCAATCCAAAAGATGCTAAAAATAATCAACTCATAGTGTTATGCAAATTAACAATCATGCACACACAAGTCGCATAAGTTACGCTAATGTGATGCAGAGGAAGATAAACATATAAAAAGTATATATATGATCTACATTAGCATTCACTCCAAACAATAGCAATTTTATAAAGCTCCCAACTGATCTAACAAGTAATCTAAAAGATTGGCAGGCTGCAAGTAAAATCGCAATACCTTAGCAGGATCATTTGCAGTTCTTCGAAGCTTCTCTGAAAGCCGAATGTACCCAAATGAAAAGAACACGGAGACGAAGGCCGCAGCAATCCCACCAGCAGTAGCATAAAACGTAGCAGGGGATGTGATTCTCCCCGTCACAACCGTCGAAAATGAAAGTATCACCGCAGACACCACC
>JAYMSZ010003265.1:0-10796 GCA_036897665.1 Pelargonium citronellum | reverse complement strand
CAAGAACTGGAAGTAGGTTCTTAGCCACCTTTTCTTGGATGGTTCTCTCCAAGAAGAGCTGGAACTTGGAGTCTTTGAAATATGAGTGAATCATCTTCCTCTGCAAGGTCCAAGGATCATCATCAGCAGCAAGAATTCCATCTCCTAGAGGCTCGAAAATCGTAGCAAACTCGGGGCCTTTTGGGTAGTTTTGGAAGCTTTTGCTTAAGATATGGTGTGTGTTGATAGGATCACAAGTGAGTACAAAGTCCAAGTTACAAAACCAAGGGCCTTTGAACTCAAATGTGCCACCACTTTGTATCAGAACCTTGGTCACAAACTCATGGATATGTTGCAGATTGAAGAGAAGTCCCGGAAGCATTCCAACAACAGGCCAGTTTATAATTGGTGAGTTCTTGTTCCTAATCCAAAAAAGGAAAAGAAATGCCAAGAAGCACACAACCAATGCAACTAGTATAGTTGTAGCCATTGGAACTTTTGAGGACACACAAAAGAGATTGTGAATTCAAGAACATATGCTGATTTTAGAACCATGGACATGAGATTAAATAATGCATAAAGCAAATGTGAGTAGACTTGATTGTTCTTGTCCAAAAATAGAGTCCCAATAAAGTAGATGACTGAAGATTGGATAATGTGCACAATAAATTGTAGATGAGTTTGATAATAGAGATTGAGAGGTCTGGAATAGGACACAACTGCTAATTAGGAACCGTAATTATAGAGCACAACTACTCAGGCTCATACATTTACCTGAATTAGTGGCTATATTATGAATACGCAATGTGATATGATTGCCAAACCACACAAGCTCATGTGACCACACAAGCTCATGTGTGGAAGTTTAAAAACCTTAATGATTGCTCTCAGTCTCAGTCTAAGAGGGTCTAGCCAATAAAAGTGTGGTTGGACTTACACATTTTGTAATCGTGTCGTGTTTGTGTTGGAGAACTCAACACGTTTCGTAATCATGTCGTGTTTGTGTTCGTGTGGGGCCTACAGAACATGTGCGCACAATAAATTAGCTGCATCTTCTTGGCTATACATAATCTACAAATTCTCATGACTCTATTGTGTAAACTTTGTTCTGTCTATATAAACTCTGCCTATAGTCCACAAAATATCAGTTGTGCACTTTAATTTCCTTATCTGATATAAACATTCAATCTTGCAACAGTTAGGCCAAAATTCACGAGTAAAAGGAAAGAAAGATCCAAGTAATCAATAGGTCTGTCTACTCAAGAAAGTTACATTTGTATCAATTCTAACAAGAAGACAAATAGTTTTTTTTTTTTTTTATCAGCACAAGAAGAAAAATAGTTAAAATCAACACTAGTATGAGTCCTATATTCAACTGTCCAGTTCTTGCCATTCTATTTCTTGCACCATTAATTATGGTCTTGTGGTCTATATTGCTCAGAACTTTAAATCAATATGTTGGTTGAGGACCAGGGCTTTAAGGCACTTAAAGGCAGTGTCCTACAATCTGAGTTATGCTATATATATCAACTTGATATACATGTACGTCAAAACTCAACAACCACATTCAAGTCATTTTAACTTCAAAGAATTTTGGACAAGTCTACTTGCTATTACGAAAACAGTAAAGCAAGCGGTTAATTTCACTTGATCTCTTGAAATCTCAGTTTCAAGGAATATCAAAACTACGTAGTTTTAATTTGTTTTTCATGTAGGAGGAATGGGTATACATTTAATAAACAGAGCTCAAAGAGAGCAAAAATGGAAAGTCCCGTCAAATTATAATTGGCAGTTATAATTGCTCTCACAACCATAAATGTATAACTGTCTGGTTGTCCAAAAATGGAAAGTCCAGATAAAGTAGTTGAATCAAGATTGTGTGATGATTGATCAGCAAATAAATAGAAGATTTGGCTAATAATAGAGATTGAGAGGTCTGAAAATGGACACAAATGCTGATAGTGATTGATTGGTCCAAAATTGGATACAACTAGAAAGAAAATGTTATATTATTGAACACAACTGCCCACTAACATCCACATACCAGAATTTTTTGTTGTACATGATTAATATAGTACCATAGCTACGGGCTCTAGGCCCCCACATAATAGTAAAATCCCAAATTTAATTATTAGTTTAATTTTTTTTATAATTCTCAAATGATAGACATGACATTAGTGCTCTTCCTTGTCAGCCTCTTGTTTTTCGTGAATTTATTGTCGTACCAAAAACTTTGTGAGAAAGTCTACCCGAGACGGGGTCATTTTCTTTCCGACAGGTGCATTTGGTTAAACAAGGTCTTAGAAATTGATCGCAACATTTTTGGAGTGTATTTAAATTGAAAGAGGTTTCGCCTTATGACAAACACATCCCTAACAGGAGATCCGCCGCTTAAATTTCATTTGGAATTCAATATTTTGAGGTAAATTCAATGTTTTGATACTTAGAAAATTATATTATATTTTAAATCACAACACCTATATCATCATTTGAAATTTTATGTTTTCTCAAACATTATATTTGTATTTGAAAAATAACACTTCAAATCCAAGTTCCGAGATACAACCTTACATTTTTCAATTTTCAACAAATTTCAAACAAAAATATAACAATAGTTTTTCAATAATGTTATATCGCTATTGTTTTCAAATTTTCCGAATTAAAATTTTACATCATGCATTTAAAATGTTGGGCCTCCCTTAATCAATGCATGACATGATATGATTGCCCTATCATTTTTCCATGATTGATTGGATGACTCATGTGACCACACAAGCTCAGGCAAGTCTAAAATGTTCTAAAACCAGGCCAGTTCGATCAAGCCATCCGGTTTGACTGGTTTTCCATAAGAAAATATGTTTGGGTTACATTGATGGGCAACATAAAGATTGTTGCAGATTGGGAGGTTGATCTTGCTGGTCAAAAGTGCATTTTGCCTAATTTCTTCAACAAAAGAACATTTTCTTGCCTAAAAGGTGATAAAAAAAGACCTGACTTGTATGATCCTAGGGTAGATTCAGGTCAGTTCGTTCAAATTCGAATTGATAAAGGGTAATCCAAATCCGATCTAAAAAGTTATTCGGATTGGATTTGGGGATTATGCGTAGAGAAATCCGACCCAACCCCAGCCAAAAATTGGTCAAATCGAATTGGATCAGTTCTAAGCCGAATTGAATTTCAATGGATCCAAACTGTCAGCTCTATCCTAGGAGAGATTAGGAGTACTCATAATATATTCAGATCCATGTAAACAATAAAGGATCAGAACAGCATATATATATATCATTTCTAAGTAAGAAACGAGCATAGATCAGTACAAATCTGTACTAGGGACAATTATATTGATCAAAATGACTTGCTATTAGTATTAGGAGACCAAAAACATAATAAGAATAGAAGAGGGCGACAATGCAATTTTACAAAATTATGGGGGAGAAAATGAGTGAATTACACATGTAAGCTAAGTTGATTTCTTGCCTCAATGTTCCAAATCTAGAACCCAGTGATGAATGACAGTGAGGCACTTTAAAATTGAGCTTGCATTTTGATTCCTATAAGATGAACTTGTGAGTGACTTCATCGCATTGCACTTTTCTTGTTTGACTTACTAATAGCTTCAAGAAACCTGAACATCCAGCGATCCAGCATTCCTGATCACATCGGGGGTAAAAGAAACTTCTTAAGCACATAAGAGGAGAAATGAATTGCAAACTAACATATAGGAAGCAGAATGAAAAGGTCGTGTGAACATTGAAGACAATATGCAGGTTCCCCCATAGATTCTGGAAAGAGAAACGTATGTAGAGAACTTGCAAGCTAATTTGAAGGGCCAAAATGCAGCCCAACTTTGATGCAAATGACAGTAGAGAGAATCGAGAGAAAGGTAGTAATAGAGGGGAAACTGAGTCAGATGCTCATGTCCTTGGAATGGACTGATGGTTGGCGCACTTGAAACGGGCATGCGAGCAAAACTCATAGCCGTCAGCCATGACCTACGCTTTTCTGAGCCATTTTAAGGCCGTTTAGATGGTGTTTGAATTTTTTTTATTGTTTTCAGAGAGGGTCTGGGGAGTTTTGTAATTTCGTTTTATTGTATAGTTATTTCCTATTGGGTTTAGGGTTCGGGTGGTATATATATGTTGGCATAAGCTATTTGTTTAGTTGATTTTTGAATTTTGATTATTAAATAATAAGAAACATAGTTTCTTCATAATTATTCTTGCTCTTATCGCTCAATCTGTTATTCATTTCCGCATAGTTGTGCATCAAACTTTAATAGTATCTTTACCGGGGGCTGTTTTTTTATTCTCTTTACCGGGGGCTGTTAAGTGAACTATGTGGTCAATATTTTCTTAAAACTTGCAGTTTTTTGGGTAGAATTTCATAAAGACACCATCTTAGAGAATCACCAACCTTTATGAGCCTAAAGTATGCTGGATTACCACTTAACTCTAGAGCATGAACAGAAAGAGAACAGGAGACGCACCTGTTAAAGCAAATGTGCCACCTAATACGGCACAAAGTCGAGTCATGAAGTGGAGAAAACTGCGACGTTCCTCTTTAATTGTCACTGTAATTGGTGATAAGTCATACAAGAAATAAACAGCTGCAAAGGAACAAACAAAAAAAACATGGTGAGCACTGACAATTTACAACGTTTTAATAAAACAAACAAGTGGCAGTGTGTGATATACAGACAAACCCTGCTAACTAACCTGGCCATTGCCTATCAAACTCAGTCATTGGGGAAAAATATTCCGTCACAGAAAATTGATTAGTAGGTAAAACTTCTTTGGATAGATATCGGTATTCGGTGGGAACAATCTGCAACACAAGATAAAAAATAAAAAAATAAAAAAAAATAAAAAAACTGAATATCCAGAGATACAAACATCTCATAATGAAACCAATGATGCTACAGATACAACCAAGGAATTGAAATTGTGCTTTTCCAGTCACTAGTTTAATTGTTACCTTAACTATTCAACCATCCCTCCCTTTTTTCCCACTTATGCTGATGACGCAAATTCTCACAACTAAAAAGTGTATCTGAATGCAATATGATACAGAATGACCACGTGTCGTTTTCACACTCCCTAAATAATTGTCCGCTTTCTCTATAAAAAAAGTTATCCCAAAATAAGTGTTCACTATCTATTGTGGTTAATTAGTTATGGATGTTTATCAAAAAAAAAAAATTAGTTATGGATGAATTTTCAACAATTTGCTTGAGATAAGTTGGTTGAACCCCTTGAGTTTGTTACAACAAGAACACACGAGGGTATAAGGGGAAAATCTATCTCTAACTAACTCATCCTCAATTTTCACAGAAAAATGGCAAGTGGACCATTATTTTGGGACGGAGGGAGTAGCAAATTCTATGATTAATAAGCAAAGGCATATTAATTTTTGGGAGCACACAACAAACCCAACAAATCTCTCACTTAGCCCACTATAAGGTTGATTTACAGCAGAATTGAACCAGTAAAAATCATATGAAATCTATGCCTGACCCCATTTGGTGACAAATGCCCTCAGAAACTTTTTGTAGCTACTATCGATAACAATTAGTAATACATCAACATAGTGGAAGTGGCTTCATGTACCAGAGAACCAATCTCATGAAGACATGTATTCTTTTGGACCTCTGAAACATTTGCCCAGAAGTTTATTCTAATTTCAATAAGTTGAACAAATCCATAGAAAAATTATACTAGCAAAACAGTTTCCGAAGCACAAATTTGACATCTTTTGATTACACCCCGACTCGGAGCAGCCACTCTGCCAGTCCCAAACAATTGTGTCCATTATATGCCAGTGTACTCACTCAAGATTAAGACTGAAATTTAAATCATAAGTTTACTAGTTAATCAAGAGAAGTCTATGACTCAAACCTTTATGTAATATTTGAATATTCCACTTGTACTATGCAGAATCCTCTCTGTTCCATCTAGAGGGTTATGGATTCCTGGATATTTCGGCCCAAATGATAAATCATCAATGAAGTGGCTCACATTCACATGAGTGGCTCCTTCAAAAATCTGTACAGAAATTAAGACCATAAGCACTTGGTAGACAGTGTGAAGGAACAATTTTTTCCAGGTAGAAAGATTGGAAATTAAATGTTTCTATCAATCTTGACTCCAACCAAAAGCTTAAACTGATAGGTGGAGGACTCAACTAGTATATCATGAGGCTACGGCCTTCACATTTAATGTGGGATACAATAACAATTTCTACTAAATAAAAACACCTTATTTAATCTTATAAGGTAAGTCAAATCACTTAAGTGCAAATAGACAATAGAGTTAAGACTACAAACATAAAATGAGGCAGTTAATTGGTAGGTCAAGTGACATGAACTGGTGAGCCATTTAAGAGGAAATGAAGTTACTAACCATTTGAGCAACAAATATATTTAACCCATGAACTGAAATATGGAAATTTCCAGCAACTCTTTGGACATCTAAAACCCCGTAAACCTGCAAAAATGAGCGGGTTCAAATATTGAGCATTTAGTATTGAGTCTTGACAAAAATTAAAAGGCTGATGGATGAGTTCATAAGCATGATAAGGACTGGAAACTGTAAGGAAAGCATACCCGGCATCCTTCTCCATTAGCAAGCGCCTGCCTCACCTTCTTTATCAAATTTTCAGCAGCTTGATCAAAGCCTTGTGTGTGAGGCTTCTGGTCTGCATCCCCATGATCTTTACCATGATCTGATTAAACTTTTTTATGAGCCAAATCATTTTGATAAAGATAAGATTGAACAATTCAGCTTCTTCGCCTCCAGTTGTAGAACTATGGAGGAGTGCTTTAGAATTCCATAAATAAATGGCGCCAATGAAAATAATACTCCATTTGTTCCAAAATGAGAGTCTATTTTCCATTTTTTGCAAAAAAAAAAACAATAATAATAATAATAAGTATTAGTTGGCGTTGTATTCTTTCTTATACACCCCTATGGTCCTATGTGCATTTAGTGTGACAAACTCAAGTAGTTCTAACTAATTTATATTAGGGTTAGGGATTTGATGGGTAATCCTTACATAACTAAATTCCTAAAATTAAAAATGGACACTCATTTTGGGACAAAATTTGTATAAAAAGTGGATACTCATTTAAGGAAATATGTAGTGATACAAGGAACCAAATAATATATACTATTGAAACCAACAATTATTAAAAATTGTAAGTTCCCCCAAAATCCATCATAGAGTACTTATCAATAGGAGTTCCACCTAATTTCTCTGATATGAGAACAACAATAATGAATTTTTTTTCTAGAATTTGCCTCCCTTCTCTGACCTATTTATTTGATGGATAAAACTTCAATCCAGTAGATCAGTTACAAAGTGCAGAAGAAAAAGATTGCAACTGGATAAAACCAACTATGTGCTCGTATTGAAGCCAGCAGAAAATTACTTTTTGCCATGATAGTGTCTGTCTCGAATTATTCTAATCAAGAAATATAAGTACAGTTCAACTGATGAAACCATTGTAAAAGACAAGCAGAAAACAGTATTGCTTATGTTTAGAGGAAATAATGAAAAATGCACGAAAAGTAATACCATGACTGTGACCTTCATGTTCCTTTTCCACAAGATCTGACAAATATTCAGTCCCAATGATATGCCCATAACTGTTCAGCCGGAGCTGCAAAAAATCTAATCAGGTTAGAGAGAGAGAAGTATGTCCAATATGTGATACCCTCTAGTCCATTTTGTTTCAAATGTTATGTATATAACCGAACCAAATCAACATGAATGTAAGAATTATTCAAGAAAGAAAATTTCTTACTTTCCATATGTTTGTATCAAGATCAACTTCATGCTTGCCTGACATATCAATTGCATCCACGCTTAATACTGAAAAGGGAACAAGGGAAGTCATATGAGAGAGAGAGTGTGAGCACCCAGGACTAGTTCATGGCAAAAAAATATAATGGAAAATAATGAAAGTTGATGTTACTTAAGGGGGGTATAGAAGTAGGAAAAAAGACTGCTAACCATCACAAGGCAAAGAAGGAAATGTCATATTTATGTGAATAGGTAGAGTTTCTCCACGTTTCAAATCAACCGACATCTGCAGAAGACGTATCAGAGTTAGAAATTTAATACGTATGCTCGTTCAATTTATAGAAAGCCACAGGAAGTATTACTTATAGGTTAAACACGTTATAGTAGTTTCTACATCAAGCAAGATTTGGCCAAAGAAGATGCTGCTTCAATATTTATTTTTTGTTTATATACTCCTATCATGAGACATGTATTACATTGACTGACTGACATGTTTCCATGAGTCTTGATCACCTATGTTCAGTACAAAATACAAACCTAAATGATTAAGTAATTGCTGGTGTAGTTTCATTGACCTTTTCAGACATTTTAACTCAGTCGTGGAGGTGTGACTTGAGAGTTAAGAAGTTAAATTTGCCAGGATCAATGGATCAACTCTAACCATAGCTCTCATTGTGATTGGTTGTGCTCCCAATAGGTGATGGCTTCATTGTTTATTGTCTTTGGCATCCTAGCTCATTCAATGAGTTTCCTTTTTTTAGAAGCCATAACGAAACTGAACATCACCACGATCAGACTAACTGAAGTTTAGAGACAGTAAAAAAAAATTATTCACTCATTTCTTCGAAGATTCAATGATACTACTCAAACACCCCCAAGTTTGCTTCAAATGGCACCATTCAGTACTTGTTGCTGATTGGACCCCCTAAAAGGCATAGTTTGAAAACCACCCATCCATGGCGATTTGTTGGTATTGAAAGGAAGTTTACTATAAGGTGGAAGAAAATTTGCAAATATCTATTTACCAGGCAACATCCTCTCCAATGTTTTAAAACTTTGTCGCATGCTTCAAGGTTTATATGCTTAGGTCTGCATGCATCTGATAGATCTAATTTAATAAACCATCTAATGACAGTGAAAATGAAAAGATAATAGTCATGTGAAGACGAACCTGATGAACTGTATATGTAGAAAGATAATACTTCAGTTCGTGCAAGAACAAAGTCGCCATTATGATTAAACCAACTACGGAGACTGCAGCAACAAAATAAGCAAACATGAAATTGAGCACAGATCAATCAGCCAATTAAATATGACTATGAGGGAAAGGATGAAATTCCAATAAAAACTTTGTTCAACATATTGATACTATGTTGTTTCCTATTTTCAATTAATGTACATATTTCAGGTAAACTGCTAAGCTCATCACCAGCAGATATGAAAATGTGATCTGGTTTGCTCATTTTTAACCAAAACTAACAGTTTAGGACAATGAGTCTACCAGCTGAGTTAGAAAGGCAGATTATATAATGGTTTAATTTGAATTATGAGTTAACAATATACGCATGGGTGCATGACATAAGTTGTATTCTTGAAGCCAAATTTTAGTGCTGAAACTATCAACCTTCTCTTCTTAGAAGTTCCTCAGGAAAAAGGAAAGATGAGGGAGGCGGGATTTGGTTTCATTGTCTTTAGCTTTCAAACAGTCGAAAAGTACTACAGTTCTTCTATTTGATATAGTTCTAACCTCTGAAGGTTTGGTTTCATTATTGCCCTGATTCTTTCTATTCTTTTCCCAAAAATTTGTTCAAATATTAAAAGAACACCTCATGTCAAACAAACCAGCTAAAAAATCATAAAGAGTTTGTTCCTATGAATAAGAGCTGAATGCATTAGTAACTAACATATGGAAACCAATGTGGGCTACATTACATAATACAAATAAAAATAAAGTAATAAACTTGTATTGCATACATGCCAATGGGATTTGATCAAAAGGCACATATTTTAGGGAATGTTGCCATTGAAAATTCAGAGTTTTGAGGTTTGAACATTCCCAATATGAGGTTCGCCAAACATCCACATTGCTCAACTCATGTTTACAACCCTTATTTCCATTCCAAATTCATACACCACTAACAAAGCCGGAAAATAAAAATTATACAAGCCCTTACCGAGTGCCCCGGTTTGTGTTTTCTGCATCAAGTGCTCCTCTGCACGAGGAAAAGCATCGAGGCTCCTTATAGCTTGTTTTACCCCCATTTTCACCTCGTCCCCACCAATAAAATGCGAAAAATAAACAACACCTGCAACCTGAATATCAATCAATTGCTCACTAACCCAACATTCAAGTGTTCAAAACAATCAATTTCGAAACAAATAAACATAAATAAATAAAAATTCAAAATTTCCATAGCTTGTGGAGAGACAAAGACCTATTGGACATCAAAACACATACACGCTCACAGAAAAATCCGATTTGATCCCCATCCAAACAGCTATGGAGAACGAATCTCGATTGGTTGCAGTTGAATTATGAACACGCCGTAATGGAAATTATTATAAATAAAAAAAAGGCATGTTTGGTTGAAAGGAAAACATTTTCCGGGAAAATCTAGAGAATGATTAGGACGTACGTACCTGAGGAAGGTGATCGCCTCTGGTAGATTCTGAATGAATCGGGTGATACTGTGGGGCTTAATGGAGGAGAGAGATGACTTTGACGAGGAGCTCGAATTTGACGCCGTGTTACGAGTTAAGTGTGGAGGAGACAGAGAGAAGTAATACAGTACAGCGACCGCATTGTCTTGCCATGGGACCGACCTAAATCTGCTCTATATACACCATAGATTAGAAGTACTTTTTTTAGTTTATATATAAAAGGGATAATTACACAAACCCCTGTGTTTATGTCCAAAAACACATGACTATCTTATGTTTTAAAAGTCGACAACTAACTACACTATCTTTTTATTAATAGTGTAAAACGTTAAATCTAACAGAAAATTACTAACACC
>JAYMSZ010003264.1:0-10796 GCA_036897665.1 Pelargonium citronellum | reverse complement strand
GCACCGGCCGGCGAGGAAGGGGGGGTGCTCCCCGCGTCGCCGCCGCTTCGTCATTGTCGGAGATGGAGGCCGCTTCGTCGGTGATGCAGATCCAGCGAGAAAGACGCCAGAGAAAGGAATCATTTTTTTTTAATTTAAAGCTATAAGGGTCTATTTGGCTGGAGATTATTTTTAGTTAAGAGGGTATTTTAGTCATTTTAACACATTGGATGAAAAGTTGAATAGATTATTGGACTGAAAGATGCTTGGTATAGTTTAGGGTATCCAAAAGTTACGTTCAAAAGTTGAGGGTATCCAGAATTAAAAGGAGTATAGTTGAAGATAGGTACGTGTAATTTACCCATGAATTTAAACCATGTCATTTTTTGCTCGGACCAAGCCAAATCATTTGTAACATAACACTTCATTAAAATATCACTCGTAACCCGAAGTGACTCAGTGATTGAATACATAATAGTTTACACTAACAAAAAAAAATCCTCTTTCCTGAATGAAACCTATAAAGCAATGTTTAACAACTCCATAAAAATGATAGGATGGGAACAGAAGCAATGCAAATGAAAAATAAAATAAAGCAATGCTTGGCTAGCTGCCTTTCTTGATCTCAAAGGAATAATCCAGTTCCATATGACATCGCTTATCGTCATCTTCAAACTGCACGAAACAGTTCAACACATGTGATAATACACAGATGATGTAAATACAGGAAATGAAAGATAAAAGTTATGCAATCCTTTGTTCTCAAGCAGGCACAAAAAACACTTAGCTCAGGCATTAGTGAAGTAGTTTCAATCTCCACGTGCTGGTCTCATACACACAGACGGGTTGCTATTATTATAGTAGACTCGAACAAAATGAATAAGCAACATATGTATCACACTATAACTAAAATATTAATTAAAAAATAGTTTCATGAAGAAATACGAGTAAACAAATACTCCTGTCCTAAAAGTAGTGTCTTGGTTTCCTTTTCGATAAGTATTTAGGAAAAGTTAGTTTGGGATGGACATTTCCTCTTGTACCCCCACATGCATATGTTTTAACGAAACTCATTGGATTATAACTAACTTATTATGGTGACATTACTGGTAATTCATGGACAACTAATTTAACTTCCTAAGAAGGAAAGAGGAAACTCATTTTGGGACGTAGGGACTAGGGAGTATGAAGTATTACCTACTGATGTGCTCGGCTCACTACTAATGGGGACTAAAAGGACTAGGGCAATAAACAAAGGGATGGGATTAAAGTAGTTGGCAGACATTCTGAAACAGTTAAGCAGGCATATCTTATTTATCTGCCTTGAAAGTTTAAGATGTGATTCAACAAACCAAACCTTGAGCTTTGCAGCATAAGTTCCCCTAGCCAGAACACCAGATGGAGTGGTCTCCTCTTCCAATAAATGCACATATGGTTCTCGCTGAGGAGCAAAAGTGCCCAACATTCCTTTGCTTTGATCGACTGCACCCAAACAATAAAAAACAGATAAAAGTTTATAGCGTTCACACGAGAGATTGAAATTAAATGCAAACGCAACTCGATAAATGTTGTCATAACAGAAACATTTTGACCAACTTGACAAAAAGAAATGCACCTTGTAATCCTCCTTTCCACACCATATTTGAGTAGGCCAGTCCAGAAACGATGTTGTGCAGAACACTGAATGTGAGCTTAAGTTGATATCGAGATCCCTCTTTGAGAGTGAATAAGGGACGGCCACACAGCTTTTCTTCAATAGGCAAAGGAGTAGCAATCTCTCTAAAATTATCAGATACAATTCCAATGGAGTGGAATTTGACTTCAGGTTCCTTTTGACCTAACACAGCCAAAGAAACAAGTTCAATGTAGAGACTAAAACAACTAAGTTGGAAAATGTCCGCCGAACTAGGATAGAATAAATGTAAAAACAGCCCTAAACAAACCGTTTAATTCACTTTCCACGCATCCAAGCAGCTTCTCTTTCCACCTCCTTAAGCTTTCATCATCCTACAAGACGCAATCAAGATAGAATTTACACCACATTGACTATCAGCCAGCACCCACGTTTCGAAAATGTAACAAACAAATACATAGGTCACATGAATGATCCATCTATAATTGGGGACACATGGAGGTCAAATGATTTCATAATTGGAATGCACCCAAGAGAGAGAGACTAATTTACACATATTCAAGGTTAGAGACTTCAGAAAGGACAAAGGAACAATATGCAAGATGATGGGGCCATCATCATTCATAAAAGCTTGAGAATGAGTGCAAACAACACTACCTTCACCAAAAAGAAATAAAAACATTACAATAAAAATAAAAAAAATAAAAACTCCTCTTATATACTAACTATTACACATTTTCAGCATAGTTGATTGGTTGCAGAGAGAAAAGAATAATGAAATAATAAACAAATAATCAATCTTGCCCTCTGTGTGGAATTTATTTGAACAATCAACTCCACCAATATATAAAAATAACATTTTTTCAGGAAGCAAGCAGAGCAGAACTAAAAATTTCAGCAAAATGATGAGAACCCATTTGAATTTGAAGAGGAAAATGAAGTGGGTAGTGGGTGAAAGAGACTGAAGATTAAAAAAAAACCTTGTCTTTCTCGATCTGTTCTTTGAGGGAAAGCAAAGGGCCAGGAACAAAACCAGCAAAGGGCTCTTTTTCATCATCATCATCAACAGCAAGTTCATCGTCAGTGAGTTCAGTGGTGGGCTTGAACTGGGTCGTCTCCGAGGATGGTCCTGCTTCTTCTGAATTTTTCCCGCTCGCCATCATCTCTCTCTCTCAGTGTGTACACTAAAAAAGAAAACCCTTTTGAGAGACTCAGTTTCTAGTTTCTCTCACTTAAAAACGGAGGTGAGAAACAGAGAATTGGTTTGATTTTGTTTTACTTTGTCCTTTACTACTACCTTTGACCTCTTCTCTTTCTCTGTTCTCAATTCAATTTCTGCCCTGTCTGCCATTGCCTTGTCGGCGTACCATCTCTTTCGCACTTTTTATTATTATAAGAAAACCAATAAAGTGCACACTATGAAAATTAAATCATATTCAATAACATTGTGTCCGTCTTCACTTGTTGGAAGTTTCGATTTGTCTTTTTTTATTAAATTTTTTTTATCCGTATTCCCTTGTCAGAAGTTATGTTCGTTATGAACAGTTGATAGGTATTCTTTGGTATTGCTGTCAAGCATTGGTATCGGCAAAGACTCAAGGATGACGATCGGTTATCGTTGAAACTGGTGTTATTCAGGTCGTTGCTGGATTTGAAACCCGAGAAGAGATCAAGATTTTCGAGTTTGGTAGTTACGATTCAACACAATTCTTTGATAGAATAGAATTTGGGTATGTGAATTGGTCTGCGAATAGTGTGGCCAATGCAATTGTTATGTCCGAGTTGTAACAAAATGATATTTATTTCATAACATATACTAGTCTCTTTAAAAATCATATTCAATAGCAAATTTAAGATTCAAAAGATTGGCTATTAAGTACTTTGTTTGTTATCTCTAGTTTAAAACTGTAAAGAGTTGTAAGAATATGATGAAAATTGGAAGACGTTATAAGAAGATGTTTCAAAAAATTTAGTTACGTATGATAAATGCATGGCGGGCAAAGAACTGTAAGTTGAGTTTATTGTAAATGTATGTTTTGTAAAAATTAATTATAATGATGTATAAAATATGCAAAGAGAAAAAAAGAATCTTAGTCAAAGTTTAATTAGGGCTTGTTTGGGAACTACACTTTGGCTTCTTTTGCCCCCTTTTGGGTTTGACACTAAGGATTTAGCTTACTTTTGCAGGAGATCTTTGTTCGGCAATTTTTTTAGTGAAAAGCTCCTTATACATCGTAACTCCTGTGGAAGGAGCTCTGCGCTCCTTTTGGGAAGGAGGCAACATGCCTCATGTGGAGAGAGAAGGAAGAGAGAGACAAAAAAAAAATTCATTTGCCCTCAACTGTATTTGTTTTGCTGGAGCATTGATTCATCTTTTGTTTTGTTGGAGCATTCATGTACATAAATGAAATTACATTTAAAACTCACCATCTGAGAATTGAAGAGAAGCTCTATTTGAATTGAAATTTTCAGCAAAATAAAATCTCTCTCTTTTCCAGCACGCTTATGATAAACAAAGCTCTGAAGAATTTCCTTTGAGGTAAATATATGTTTTTAAAATTTTAATTTGTTTTGTTGTTGTTACGAAGATGTGTTGATGATGTATATGTATGTTTGATGATTTTATACTGTTTGAAATATGGATTGAATATCCACTTTTTACAGAATTGTAAGGGATTTTGGTTTGATCCAGAAAAATGGGTCGACCTCCATTACACATTCGAGATCGACCAGTGAAGTTGTGTGTTAGTAGCATAGAAGGTCGTCCATATTGCAGATCGACCTCTAGTGTAGTAACCCATCTTTGATATATTGGTCGACTTAGAATTAAGTAGGTTGATCTACATGTTTTTATTCATTGGGTTGCATTTGTTTGGGCTTGTTGGGCTCAGTATTTTTATAAGCATATTTGGACTTAGTAGATAGTTGGGTTTAGTGCTTGTTTGGCCCATAGCAATTTTATTTTATTAAAATAAAAATATTATCATTTATGGTTTTATTTTATTATTCAAAGTTATTTTGGTCATTTACAACTTTCAAAATACCTTTCAAAAATATTTCATCAAGCAATCTACAATCTAAAATACATTTTTCAAACTCATTTTACAGCTTTTTTTACCAAACAATCATTCAAAAGTTAATGAAATCAAAAACTCTTTTGTTCTCCTTTTACCTCCTTTAACTTCATAACATTTTGGAAACTTGAGTTCCCAAATAAGCACTAAGTGGTTAAGACTTATTCGTGTCAATGAGGTGATGTCACATCATCAATTAACATATATACTCGTTCTAATGAATTTGTGAGCACCGTGTGTCTGCCGAATCCATTTATTTTGTGTTTTGGCTGAATTTCAGCCACGAATAGCTTAATTGAGACTCTTTGCTTTCATTTACAAATCACAAAAAAGGACATAAAGTAATTGTGAAAATATAATTGAATTATTTGCATTTCTATAATTTAGATGATATGCATTAAATGACATAAGTGCAGTGGGTTAAATGTAACTAAAAGGTAAATTATGATGGACAATAAATTTTAAATTAAACAGTTCAGAAACGGTCAACCAAAAACACAAATATAATCGACCGTTTGAGGTCCTTACAGTCATGACTGTTTCCCACTGGACCCTTTGAGCTTCTACACCTTTTTTGCTTTTTTAGGAAGCTAAATTCAGTTTTGAGCAAATAGTGTTTTTTTTTTATCAAACAGCACTTGACATCCTACCTCTTCAAGTCAATCCTATATGGCACTTCCTTTAAGGAGCAAATAGAGTGTTTTTTTACAAAAAATAAATAATATAAAGCAGGGTCCTAGGGAGGCCAACCAATAACATGGTTAGGGGTATTCAAACAAACAGAAAAAAGAATAGAACGGGTACCCAAAAACGAGTAAAATACAACATTAATATTCGAATAATAAATATAACAAAATTTTGCTAAGAAATCCGCCACACTATTAGTTTTCATGTTAACTTGCAAGAGTAAAAAGTCCTTAAAACAAACAACTATTTTCTTGCTTTCCAAAATCAAAGATTTTCAAGAATAAAAACTAAGATTTTAAGGTTTGTAGTGCGGCGTAGATTCGCGGAATGATTTTTATTGGTGTTTAATAGGACAACAGGTGACGGTTGCAGAGAAAAAAAAAAGTAATTTGGAAGGCGATGGTTTGACCAAAGTTATAGGATCAACCTTCGAGTTTATTGTCAAATTAAAAAAAAAATGAAGGACTAGCATGAGGAACAATAAATAAAATAATAAATTCCGCCAACAGTCGCCAGAGCTTCCCAGACAGAGACTCTTCACCATCACTCACTTGTAGTCTTCTTCTTCCTCCTCTTTCTCTTATCTTTTACGGTCTCTGTCTCTGACCTATTCTCTCTCTCTCTCTCTCTCTCTGTGTGTTTTCTCTACAGTGAGTCCACGTCCCTTTCCTGATATTTTTTTGATATCATCTCCTGATTCTTCTCTCCATTTCTTTTATTGGGTCATTGCCAATTCTGACTAAGGAATTTCACACCTCATTTCCTTTTTTCTTCTCTCTCCTGATTCAGCTCCGTACATGTAAGCTTGCACTGGCATCACTCACTTACTTGTTTCATTTCCAATTCATCATCTGGGTTTTTCTAGTTGCCGCTAAAGTTTTAATTTTTCCGGTCGATTTCGATCTAAGTGTTGTGTCGGTTCTGGGTATTGTCTGAATTGAGCTGATTTCAAGCGCTGTTACTTTTGTTTGATCTGTACATTTTGGTTTAGCATCTGGATTGCTTCAATTTTTTATCTTGACTGTGGAGTTTTCTGATTATCAGTGACTCTAGCTGGGCTTAAGCCCCAAACCCTGATGTAGGCAGGATCGGATCCAGTTCTTTTGTTGCTAAATGAATTGACAGATTTAATTCTTTGATTTAACTTTATCATGATTTGTTGGTTACTTTTTCTAAAGTTTCCATATGGTGGCTGATTTTTTGTTCTTGATGTTGGGGATCTTTAGATTAGTACTAATACAGTTGATGGTATATTTTTTATGCCAGGAAAGGAGAGGGAGAACAAATAGAAAGTTTTTTTTTTTTTTCCGCCTTATGGATAGTTAATTAATTATTGTAGTTATTTATTGTGTTGGGCAACCCAACATAGCAAATGTGAATTATAGGAGTTTTGAGTTCATAAATGTGCACCACATTTCTCGAAAGTTATACAGAATTGCAGTTTCTGATTTAGTATATGTTGTTCCTGGGTTTATATTCACACGTGATAATATATTTATGATTTATATATTTTGGGGTCAATTTGTGGGTGTTTATTTTTCTTCACTAGTATTTATTTGTTCGGCTTTATTTGTAGATAGAGATGGGAGTATACCTCAGTACCCCCAAAACTGAGAAGTTCTCGGAAGATGGGGAAAATGAGAAGCTTCGGTATGGCTTGTCATCTATGCAAGGGTGGCGCGCAACCATGGAAGATGCTGTGAGTAATCGATGAAACCTTGTTTAGAGGTTTATGCTTACATTTTTGCTTGATATTATGTATAGAAGTCTGGAATATGTATTGAATGAATAAATTAACATGAGTATTGAGTATCGAAACAGATTATCTTATATAGTTAGGTAAAAATAAATTGTGCACTCATATCTTAGAAGGTTATTAGGCATATTAGATCAAGGGAACTGATATATGTGGTATTGTCGTATACCACCATTTACGCTAATCTTTTGCTTGACTTATAAAATTAAAAGAAAAGGCAGTTCTTTTATCTATGTCACAATTGTTGCAGTCTGTATTATGATATTTTTATTATTTCTGGAATTTATGTAGTTATAATGTAATATATATTTTAATTATTTGACGCGCCATAGACATTATTCTGACTATTTGCTTGTTGTTCCTTAGCATGCTGCAATAACTGATTTGGATGCTTCAACTTCATTCTTTGGTGTCTACGATGGTCATGGAGGTAAGAACTGGGAAGTTTTGTCGATAGGATAACAATATCAGGTGCTGCAAGTACTTGCCGATCAGGTTTCACGCTGAGAAAATATTATCTTCATGTATGTAGATTACAAATTTATCAGGGCTTTAAAAGTTTTGTATATGTGCTCATTTATGTAGATTTTTAATTATCATCCAATTGTTTTTTTTTTCATAGAACTATATTCTATTCTTTTAAATAGCAATTATAACAAATTGATTCAATATTAAGATGTTCCTTCCTTCTTTTCTTTAATATTAAGTTCTTTTTTTTTTTTGTCCCTTCGTAAAAGTTACTGAACCTGGGCTTACTTTCGATCAGTCACGAGACATGTGAATTCAAGTGCACACTTTTGGCTATATTCTTCCAATATTCAATCTTGAAGTTTCACCCATCCATATTATATAGTTATAGACTTAGTTAAGAATATAGCATATCTAAATATGCTGCATATCATATATTTCCTCACTAATCTATTACCTTGTAGGCAAGGTAGTTGCAAAATTCTGTGCGAAGTTTCTTCACCAGCAGGTGCTGAAGAATGAAGCATATTCTGTTGGGGATGTAGGAACTTCTGTCCAGAGAGCTTTTTTCAGGTTGGAGTCAATTCTGAGTTCTTTTAACCTTCATCTTGATCTGTATTCTTGATTATTGGTATATGACATGGTTTCACAAATTTGGTGATGATCAGGATGTAGTCATATTCTGTCTATTGTTTATTCCCGTTCCCCCAACAAAATTAAGATTGTTATTCTAATATTTCTCTTATTTGGTAAGGCCATTGTCACATACATTTGGTTGGCAATGCTATTATGCCAGGATGTAAACGTGGATGTCATAGTTGCATCGTTTCATATTCTTTCTTTTCTGTACCATGTTTATACTTTCTTAAGGTAGTGTACTTACTCAGTGCAAACTGCAATGTATACATGTAGTGCACACAGTCACGGTGCATGTATGTGTAACACAAAAGTGCCGCTAATGTAGCTTAATTATCTCATGAGAAGCTTCAGCCTTATGTAAGTAATAGATAAGCAAGAACAGACTATGAAATTTTGGAGGCTCTTCTAGTTCTGTACTGATGGGTTAATGTAGTTGAGAGGTTTATGGCTCTTTAACAAATAACACTTAGTTGCAGAGAAGATGCTACACACTACTTTTAGTAGAAATTATGAAATGAATCAAAGAGAACTTGAAATTACTGCATTGTAAGAAACCTTTTCCTGTTCCTGCTAATGCAGAAACCTGTGGGTTTTGGGGTGTTAAGAATTTTTTCCTGTAAATGGTTCAGACTTCAGACTGTATTAAATTTTATTGAATTGCAGGTACATCAGAAATTGAAAATATTATCTTTTTCATCAAGTTCATATCTGCAAGTGCTTTAAAAGACTGTTTTGCATCATGCTAGTAATACGTCATTGCTATCTGGCTAATGTCAAACTTTAATTTCTTACTCCATGTGGTCCCTATAACTATTTTTGTTGATTTTGCAGAATGGATGAAATGATGCGCGGACAAAGAGGGTGGAGAGAATTAGCTGTTTTGGGAGATAAAATTAACAAGTTTACTGGCATGATAGAAGGCTTGATATGGTCTCCAAGAGGTAGTGATGGCAAGGACAAAGTTGATGAATGGGCTTTTGAGGATGTAAGTTCTGGAATTTATGATTAATGTTTATATGAGGATAACTTGGGAAGTTGAAAATATCATGTCTGGTTAAATAGATGCTGCTTAGTGGGTTTATTGAAGTTCATCATACTTCTATAGGAAACTACTTTAAAGTGCTCAGTACTTCACTCTTCATCTTGTGTTACAATTCCGCCACCAACAGATCAGCTATGATGCCATTTTATGTTCCTGACATCTCATCTTGATTTTTGCAGGCTGTATAAGCATGCTTTTTTTTTTCTTTCTCTGCCTGCCTTATAGAACTATTCCGTTATGAACAAATATCTCTGTATATTGTGATCAGGGGCCTCACTCAGATTTTTCTGGGCCAACTTCGGGGTGTACAGCCTGTGTTGCAATTATTAGGAACAATCAACTCATTGTTGCAAATGCTGGAGATTCTCGTTGTGTGATATCTCGGAAGGGTCAGGTAAACTTCAGCTGACTAGGATTAAGCAGTGAGTTTTTCCTGCAGGATCTAATCTGAAAGTACCATGTGCAGGCATATAATCTCTCCAGAGATCATAAACCTGATCTTGAGATTGAAAAGGAGAGAATTTTAAAAGCTGGAGGGTTTATCCATGCAGGACGGGTCAATGGCAGTTTAAACCTTGCAAGAGCTATAGGTACTGATATTCTACCTTCCAATTTGAATGCATATTTTCAACACTAGATATAGCTTGAGCATACCCTATGCTTAATCTGCAAGGACCCATGCATTTGATTCTTGGAACCTCATGCTGAGAGAAACAGATGGGTTGTAGTAGTACTCATTAGGGTGGTGCTACATAGTTCTCAAGTCAAACATAATATTCGTATGAATAGATATTCTCATTAATGCATGTATTTAGAGAGGTTTCTATGGTTGTGGTATAATAGATTTTTTTTCTTTTACTGCAGGAGACATGGAATTCAAGCAGAATAAGTTTTTGCCTCCTGAAAAGCAAATAGTAACCGCCAATCCAGATATCAATACCGTATGTGATCCTCTTTTCTGCGCTGCCAACGTTTTGCTGAAATGGCTATCCCAACCTCCTTTTTTTTATTCTCCCGAAGTTGGTATTTTCTAATTCATATACCTGGTTCTGTTTTCTTTTTCTAATTAGGTCGAACTTTGTGACGATGATGATTTTATCGTGCTGGCTTGTGATGGCATTTGGTAGGCATATGCATTTTGTTTTCAGTTCAGTATGGGCAATTGATATATGCTTTAAATTAATCTTTCTTGTATTCTTCAGTTTTCAGTGTTAGTATCACAGTTTTATAATTGTTGTTTTCTTTCAATGAATACTTCGGTGACATTGTCAACACACTAACGAGAGATGGAATTTGATTTTTCGATGAGTGTTGATTGCCGTCTGTTAATTGTTTCCAGGGACTGTATGTCAAGCCAGCAAGTAGTGGATTTTGTGCATGAACAATTGAAATCGGTAAGCGTGTGAGATAATGCTTGTTTAAAACTGGATACACTTGTGGGATTTATAAAGGGGTAATTGCAGATACCCCATACGAATTTGTCACTTAAAGTAATTGACCCCCCTAAACTTTGTTTAC
>JAYMSZ010003263.1:0-10796 GCA_036897665.1 Pelargonium citronellum | reverse complement strand
TCCGGCGAGAGTAATGAAGAAGAAGGGTAGAGCGAAGGGTATATTTGGAATTTTAAAAAAATTTGTCATGTGTTGGGCACATGACTGGATTAGTAGAATATTCCGTTAAATATAACGGAATTATTGAACGGAAAGATATTTGGTATAATTCAGGGTATCAAAAAAGTTAAATTCAAAAAGTTGAGGATGGTAGGTAAGTGTAATTTACCCGTATATAAACAGAGAGAAAAGAATCTGAATCAATATTAAATTACAGAGGAGACTTGAAGTTGAAGCTGGTCATGCCACTGTTGCGAGCTTCACTCAACTCTTTAGTCTCAGTGTCACTGTGAGTCCTTAAACATGAAAATTTACATTGTCGTCTCCGCCGTAATCGCCGTCGTCGTCGCCGCAGCCACCGTCCCTCTCCTCAGCTCTCATAGTAAGATATACACACTTTTGCTTGCTTACTTTCATATTTATTACTATATCTATATTCTGAAAACTACTCCTGTACTAATTGGTAATTGTGTGGTTTTTGCAGATTGGTTGAAGTTGCGCCGGTGGTCATGGTCTCAACCTGCCGCCGATTTGGTGGTCAGAAATGCGTTTATATACACGAGCGATGCTTCTCTCCCTTTCGCTGATTCCATGGCCGTACGCGACGGGAGGATTCTCCGCATCGGCAATTATTCATCTCTTCAGGTTATTTCTCAACCTGCAATCATAGTTTCAATTGTTCTGTTCATGATCTGAAATTTTAAATTAATGGCAGGATTTGGTGGAATCCGGAACTCAAGAACTGGATGTTGGGGGCAAAATAGTTGTTCCTGGCTTTATTGATTCCCACGTCCACCTGCTTTTTGGAGGACTTCAGGTTTTAGACGAGCTTCAACAAAATAGACCTTCTCAGTCATTGTTGTTAAAATCTATTCACTTGAACTTTTCATTTTATGCATGTATGCAGATGGCAAGGGTGGAACTCCGAGGAGTGAATAAAAAAGATGAGTTTGTGAGAAAAGTCAAGGAAGCACAGAGAAGTATTTTTAAACACTATTTGTGCCCATTTTTGTGTTTGATATGGAAATCATAGCTATAGTTTACATATAATGACATATACATCTTAGAAGTACTTTACATATATGATCAACCTCAATTTCCAAGTGAGTTTTACGAAGTATTGATCTTCTTGTAATGTATTATTACATACTGTCCAAGGTAGAAGTATATTAATATTATTTACTTCACCACTTCTTAGACATTTTTGTCTATCATATATTTCAAATTTTAACTCTAAATCTTCTAATGTCAATGTCGAGGGTTAACTTTGTGAAATGTAGAAGAAAAAATAAAATCCATCCACAATGTTGCACTGTATAAGTATCTCAGGACAGTCTGTGTGTGTGTGTGTGTGTTGATGCATTCATGTGGCTTATACCTGAACAAAAATCTTTCAGACGCAAAACAAGGGTCTTGGATTTTGGGTGGTGGATGGAACAATGATCTTTGGGGCGGAGAATTGCCTGTGGCCTCTTGGTTAGATGATATTACACCTTACAATCCTGTAAGAAGCCATAAAATCATCAATCAGTCTTGTTTGAGTGTGAAAGTTCACAATATTGTTTTCTTTTTTATTTAAAATATTATGATCTGCAGGTTTGGCTAACAAGGATGGATGGTCATATGGGCTTGGCTAACACAGCGGCACTGAAGTTGGCTGGGATTACTAACTTATCACAAGATCCAAGTGGTGGAACTATAATGAAAAGTCCTAGTGGAGGTAATTAGTAAACTGAGCATGCAAGGTGCTTTTGTATAACCCTATTTACCTTATTTGGCTCTTTGAAACCCACATGTTGAACTCTTATTCTATGCCATTTTACTGTGGGTGTTACAACTTAAGTGGACTATGTATAAGTGTCTGTCTGGTCTTTGGTACAGTTGTATGTCTCTGGATTAATGATTATTCTTACAGTAGAGGGATTTGGATATTTATATGCATAGTGCTTGTGAAAAATATATGAAAAAGAAATCAAGAACGATGCAAATCAAATTATTGATACATACGTATCCGAGTTTTTCTCCAAATACTTTACAATACCTTAGGTGTAAATCTTTATTTGTAACTCTCAATTAAGGTTTGCGTAGTCAACTAACTTGTTGCAATCGCAACGGGGATTCTTTAGCTAGTTGAAAAGAAAGGATAGTTCAATTTGTTGTGTTAGAATTACCTCATTTCTGATTTATAACTTTGCTTTAGGGTTGTATAGGATGTAGAGTTTGATTTCTTCTTTTATGATTTTCTTATATGCATCTTTATTGGTATTGAATTTTGAATAAGGTAAGGGAACCTCTCTCTATTCTTTCTGGTGTCTGTTTGTAGTGTAGTTGTCTTATTCCTTCGCTCCGTACAATATATGGGAGAAACCTTTGTTAATTTCATCCTCTTCCATATACTCAACTCTGCTTTAATTACTTGCACGGTTTTCAGTTCAAGTCTGGAAACTACATACTTTTAAATTGTTTTTTTTATCTGCCATACTTTTAAATTGTTAATCCATCAAATTCCAACGATGCAAGAAGAACACCATAATTCTTCAAAGGTTCTATGCCTTAATATTCACCAATCAGACCTGAAAGTTTCCTTGTATGTTGATGTGATAATATAAATATATGGGCAAATGTTTACTGTGTCAGCATGCAGTATGTGTGTGTGTGTGTTTCTGTGCAGTGTGCTTTCATCCAATGTTCCTAACCTCTCTCTCTCTCTCTCTCTCTCTCTTTCTCTCTCTAAGAAAAGATGTCCTTATCATATTATCATATAAATTCTGTTAATTTGCATCTTTTCATAAGGGATTTCATACATTTGAATAAATTAATGTTGCATGAATAAATCATTTACATTGTGTAACCATCATTATGCAGAACCTTCAGGATTACTTATTGATTCTGCAATGAAACTTCTCTTTCCATGGATTCCTGAAGTCTCAGTAGATGAAAGGAGAGAAGCTTTACTTAGAGCTAGCAATTATGCCTTGATGAGGGGCGTGACAACAGTTGTTGATGTTGGGAGATATTTTCCTGGGGCATCAGTTGATCTTTCCTGGGAAGACTTTTCAGGTTGCAGTTAAATCTTTTGAAGGTTTGTTGGATGTGCTTTGGAATGTAGTTATTCCAATGAGTTTTCTGTGTTGGATAATGTAAATGACAATTTCAAATGTCAATGATCATCCTTTTTTGGAAAAAATCTGACAGTACTAGCTGTTAATATGCCTTGAAAAAAGTTAGTGCACTATTTTAGAATTACATTTACAATATACTGGAGTGGTGTTAATGACATTTTAACTTTCTTTCCCAGTTAACCCTTCTCGAAATCTTTTTTATGATTCTTACAGATGTGTATCGATGGGCTGATGCTTCCGGGAAAATGTCAATCCGGGTTTGCTTATTTTTTCCAATGGAGACATGGTCGCGCTTAGTTGTATGTCTTCTTATAACCTCATAAGTTTATTTTGTATTCTAATATCATAAAATCACCAAGACATGTTGGGCCAAATGGTTAATACCACTTTGGATTCCCTTTGAGGTCTCAATTTCGAGCCTCCTTGTTGATGGTATGGGGTGGGGTTTAGGGTGACGCTCCTAAAGGGAGTGAGAAACATTGTTACTTTGAGTATGATATTCTGTTTATTTTAGCCATTGACCTATTTTGCTCTTTCTCAAAATTTTGTTTGCTTTCCCTGTTCTTTTTTAACTCTCCATTTCTTGCTTAGGCTCTTGTAAGAAAAACAGGTCGTGCCTTGAGCCAATGGATCTACCTGGGTGGTGTTAAGGCTTTTGCTGATGGGTCTCTGGGTTCTAACAGCGCACTGTTCTATGAGGTGAGAAATGTGGTACGTACTCTGTTATACGCATACATAGTCAGACAATCTGAGACAAATAAATGCTTCTAATCATGTAGCCATATGCTGACGAGCCTCACAATTATGGTTTACAAGTTATGGAACTTGAAAGTCTTTTCAACATGACTCTGGCATCGGATAAATCTGGGCTTCAGGTGTGTACCTGTCTTATTATTATGAATTTAAATACTTTTTCCCTGTAGGCAATTAAAGTTTCACTTGTTATTTCTCTCAGGTTTCTATTCATGCGATTGGTGATAGAGCGAATGACCTGATTCTGGATATGTATGCATCAGTTGCATCCATAAATGGAGTGAGGGATCGAAGATTCAGGGTAAATTATGATACTGCACATGAAAAGGGATAAATAGTGATTCAATATATTGCATTAAGTCATGAGGTATGAGAAATTATATTTTGGGATATTGAATATCTCTTTCATATTTGTATTTCATGTATGGATCAAACACTTCTAGATTGAGCACGCCCAGCATTTGGCACCCAGGACAGCAGCTCGGTTTGGTGAACAGGAAATTATTGCTTCAGTACAGGTTTTTATCCATCTATCTTTCTGGCAATCTCTCAACGGTATATTGATATTGTAGAGCTGTTTGAGAGGATTTGGTTGTTAGGGTTATTCAGGTGGATAAGACATTATTTAAACATGTTATGTGAGCTTGCTGTTGAGTGCACTTAAACAAATGTCATGTTTGTGTTTATGATATGCTACTTAAACTTCTAGTAGCACAGTTTTGATGATAAAAGTAGTTGAAATGAGTGAATATAGGCAATAGTTTGGAGTGGTTGAATTCTCACCTGTTTTGTCTAGTATACAATAGATTTGATATTCAGTCTTGTGTATTTGTTTTGATACAGATGTGAATGTTTTTGTTATTGTGGTGTAATTGAAATCCAATTTTGATCAGCCAGAGCACCTGCTGGATGATGCCGAGACAGCAGCAAAAAAACTTGGGATGGAAAGGTCTGAAAAGGGATCTTATTTGTTTAAGTCCCTCTTAGCTAGCAATGCAGAGCTGGCATTTGGTTCTGACTGGCCAGTAAGTAATATTATACTACGGTTCATGATTTGCTTAATATAATAGGATTGATCTCTGCAATGAGTTGTTTGGGGTTTATACTCAGCAATGCAGTCTTATGGTGATGCTGTTTTTCCAGGTTGCAGAAATTAATCCTCTAGGAGCTATCAAGACTGCAATGAAAAGAATACCTCCTGGCTGGGAAAAGGCCTGGATTCAGTCAGAATGTCTAACTTTGAATGAGGCATTAAATGCGTAAGAAACTTCCTTTAGATGATATCCATTGCTCCTTGCTGTACTGTACATGCATGAAGAAAGATTTTGCTATTGATTTTTCAGCATAATGAGTTTTACAGTGAGAAACTTGAAGAAATAGTATAGTCTGAAGGAATTATTGTCCGAATAATCATAAATTTATTGTGAGAACTACTCATATGAAGTCTGGATACCGATTATAGCCATTGTCTGCATAAAAATTTGCTTCTATGAAGATGATTATCATTTGAACCATGAAGTAGTGTGACTTTTAGAAAATATTCAATATGTTCAATTTTGCAGGCACACCATTGCAGCTGCTCGTGCATGCTTCCTTGACGATATCTTGGGATCCTTGTCTCCCGGGAAATTGGCTGATTTTGTCATACTTTCTACTGATTCCTGGGATGCGTTTGAGGCACAAGGATCGGCATCTGTGGAGGCAACATATGTTGCAGGTGCAAAGGCCTATCCGTGAAAGCTGCATTGCATTGAAAATAAACGAAACCAAAAGGTATGCTATGATGTTAGTCTCTCGAAAAAAATTCCTGAGAGAATTTGATGATCAAGTGCTGTAAGATTAATGTAATTTTGACTTATTGTCCATTTCTCTTCATTTCAATTAGAATACGAAATTATTTTATGGAAATTTTCTTCTTTTATAACGTTGAGCTTTTGCACAGGTCAGGTTAGAACTTTCTTTGATTGTTGTGATTTGCAACTGGTAATTATTGTTGAGATTTGAAGGATGTTTAAAAATCTGTAGAGGCAGACAAGAAACAGAAAGCTTAAATTTAATTGTTAATGTACTATACAAATACAATAGTACAATCACCAGAGAGGAGTTCCTGTCTTAAAGATGATGAAATGTGTTTAAGGTCCCATGCATAATCTAAACAGCAGCAGACTTGAATGAAAACTTAACTCCATGGATTCAATTTCAATTCTAAAAGGTGATTTTCTTATCCAAGCTGCAGACTATGCATAGTAATTTAAACTGGCCTTCTTCTTCGCTTGAACCTGAATAATACCTTCATTGAAGTCTTCATGGTTCACCTATAATCAAAACAAGTAATTGGCAAGTTGTCATCAACAACAGAGGGAAACAGAGGCTATATTTGAAAACCTGGTTGGGTTGGTGGTTGGAAGATAAAATACCTCAGTTCCATCGCGTCGGAGAGCTAGCATGCCAGCCTCGACACACACAGCTTTCAGCTGCGCTCCATTGAAGTCGTCTGTGGAACGAGCCAGCTCCTCAAAATTTACATCTGGATGCACATTCATCTTTCTTGAGTGGATCTGTAATTTCAATTTCAGAGGAATCCAGTAAGAGTTCTGTTATGAGCGAGGAATAAGGCATAAAGTTGGACAAAAGAACATATGACTGGAAAGCATACCTGCAATATTCTGGCTCTTGCTTCTTCAGTGGGATGTGGGAATTCAATTTTCCGATCCAAACGACCAGAACGCATTAGGGCAGGGTCAAGGATGTCAGCTCGATTTGTCGCCGCTATGACCTGCAATTAACCAGTTACACCAAATTGGTCACTTTAATGACAGAGACTTTACCAGCATTGTTGTACGTCATGTCTAGAGGGCAACAAAACGTTGAAATGCTAGGAAAAAAAAGGGGGTCTAATAAACAGTTAATGTCAGCCTTCAATGATGTAACAAAAATCAGGAATATAAACAAAATAGCAATTGACTAACAGATGAAATTAAAAAGGAAAAAAAAAAGTGAGCAATTAAATGCAGAAGGAAACCTTAATCCGGTCATCGCTGCTAAAACCATCAAGCTGATTAAGCAATTCTAACATTGTTCGCTGCACCTCCCTATCTCCACTAACTTCACTGAAATGAAAACCAAAAAATATATAAATATACATTTTCAATGTTCTTAGACAAGTAATTACAGTCAATAATTTATACCTAAAACCATATGACTACAGGAACATCTAGATGATGCTGACAACTTATGAAATAGAATAATAGATAAGCCATGACATACCTATCAAATCGCTTTGTGCCAATAGCATCAATTTCATCTATAAAGATGATGCAGGGGGATTTTTCTTTAGCAAGTTGAAAGGCATCTCGAACAAGTTTTGCTCCATCCCCGATGAACATCTATAAGCATTTGAGTTCAAACATGTACATTAGAACATTGAAAAAACTATAGAAAGTGATTACAGTATAATGTCAGATACTGGTCAAAGGACAAATCAAAATCTGGAAGGGGTCACCACAAGGATTTAAAGAAAAAAGATCATTAGGAATTACAGAATTGCCAAATTCAAAGAAAAACAACTGCAATAAATTTAGAATTACTTGAACGAGTTGAGGACCAGCTAGCTTCAGAAAGGTGGCATTTGTTTGAGCAGCACAAGCACGCGCCATTAAAGTTTTCCCAGTTCCTGGAGGCCCATACAGAAGCACCCCTTTAGGTGGACGAACTCCTAATTTCTGAAATCGTTCTTTGTGCGTCATGGGCAAAACAATGGCCTCAACTAGTTCTTGGATCTGGAGCAGATAACAGTTAGATAACAGCTACATGGTTCTTATAACAAGCAACTATCTGAAGAATTGGAATCCTACCTGCTTCTCCAGCCCCCCAATGTCATTGTAGTCTTCAGTTGGTTTTTCATCCACCTCCATAGCTTTCACACGAGAATCATACTCAGATGGCAAGGTGTCTAAGATCAAGTAACTATCTTTGTTCACCCCAACCAGGTCACCAGGCTTCAACTTGTCAGGGTCAACAAGCCCAACAACAGGCAGAAATATTGTCTGCAGTTACAATGAAAAACAGCAAAGTTACTGACCTTCAACAGGTAAAGACAAAGCAATTTAGTTCCTGACACAGGTTTGGACTTTGGTGGCTCGAGACAAATCAAAATAGAGTAACTAGCAGAAATATAAACTAATACATTAATAAGTACTTATTTAATGTAGAGTAAGTTGTTTTTCTCTTCTCTTTTCCCAGTTAAATGTCACTAAAATCGGGCTATTGCACTAGATCACAAAGATTGCTTAGGGTTTCTTCCCTACAATGCGCATTTCTTTCATGTTGGTTGTTCTTTCCCCTAAAGGATGTCATGTTTCTAGAGTGTATTTTAAAAAACACATTCAACAATAATTATTGAAGAACCAACCCAAATATAAATCAATTTGTTGAACAAAAAATATTGAAAAAGACATTATGGCTTGCATGAACAAATAGTAAAGAGGACAAATGAAAGAATGAGTATAGAATGCTACTATGAGTGTATCTTGTTTACCTGACGTGTAGATGTCTTTAGCACAACACATTTTCCCTTCCTTTGGGAATCAAGATCAATATTTGCACCATCTTCTTCAGCCTCATCTTCTGGGTTCATTTCTAGGATCTACATACATCAAAATAGCAATTAAGTGCAAATTACCTAACAACAACAAAATTTGAACTCAAACAACCAAGTTCTGACCACATCCGCAACCACCTTTGCAGCAGTTTCATTGCTTTCCAGTGTTCACAGAAAAGGGAACTCGTTGTCTCTCAGAGACAAGGCATCAAATAGTCATACAAAACCTTAATCGCCAGAGTGCAAATAACAGTATGCTCTGGGACTAGTTATAAAATCAAATATTTCATAAACCAGACAATCACATTCTAATGTCTAGTGAAAGCAAAGAGCCTTCGTGTTTCTTAAATGAAACACCTTGCAATAATCAAGACATTCAATCGAGACAAGCATACTGCATTGGATGTTGGTACGATTTAAGTGTAGTTAAGCTCAACATATACACGGTTCACCTGAAAGGCATGTAGGAAAATTTCTCTTTCCCAGAAATCATTCACTATTTTTTTATTTTTTTTATCAATTTACAAGACCTATCAAAACTGAGAACACTACAAAATCTATATCCTTCCTTTTGCTTAACTCTACAAGTTCTTAATAATAAGAAATCTCAACGAGCATGTAGTTCCGTTCATGAAATATAAATCTCAAACCATCATTCTAAAATTCCTATAATCAAGAAAACAAAATGACAATGTAGTTCATTAGAAGACAAATATATCTAACGTGTAGAAGGATTAAAAGGAATACAGAGAGAGAGCGCGACCTCAACGATGTTTCCAACAAGGTAAGGCAATTGCTTGTTAAGTTTGATCTTCTCCTGGTTCTCCTTAATCTTCTCCTTGTACGAATCAAGCTCTAGATTCGCTCTCTGCAACTCCTCCTGCCACCACACAACAACAACAACAACAACACAAAATCAGAATCAAATTCCATTCATCCATAGAGTAAATTTACTATAAGTTTGGATGATCAATGACCTTGAGGATTCGAATCTCGTTATCGAGAAGGCGAGAAGCCCTGACGATGTCGTCAGTAGACATGGAAGACAGCTGGTCATCCTCAAAATTGTCTTCCACCATTGGCGTCGCCATCTCCGATCTAGCACCGAATCAGTTCCTAGGGTTTCAGTAGCAAAAATTACAGGAGAGAGACGCGAAGAAGAGGGAGCTTGTTGGTGAAAGTAGAAAGGAGAAGGAGAATCAATAGCAGGAGTTGAAGACTTGAAGTAGCTGTTTTTGGGCCTGTTACAGATCACATAATGGGCTTCAAAAATATGGGCCAAGTTTGGGCTCGTGGGCTATTTATTTTTCCTAGCCCTACTACGAGTCTTTATGCGTTCTTTTTAAGGAAGTATATAAAGACTCCATTACTAGTGGATGTAACGTAAAACCAATTATCTTGATAATCTGATTTACAGATCTCAAATGTTTATATTCATATAGTTTGTTGAAATATAGAGTACAATAGTGAAAAAATAGATCTGATTTTGCTCTCTTCAAAGTCATCTTACACGCAACAGAACTCGTGATGAAAAAAATAATTTTCAATAATGAAAGACAAACACAACTTAAGATACAATTCAATACAAAAAAACACATGAAAAAAGTCTATCTATATGTTGCGGGGTGTTCAAGTGGATCGAGTACGAGAAGACAGGATGATGATGAATCCAACAAAATACAAACTTAATTAAGTTGAATACTTGAATATGTATTTATTCAATATATGATGCGAGGAAAAAAGAATTGAACTGCTGCCAAAAGAAAAGATTCAATAAAATTTGTAGGGCGAAGAACTATAGACGGCAACTAGTGTCTGGATAGAAGAAAGGGAACTAAAGGCTACTTAATCAATAGTATTTGTGCATTTACATGCGAGCAAGTTGCACAAAAAGATACGGATCTAAAAACAAAACAGAAAAAAAAATGGATTTTGCCCATCTTTGGTAAATCAAGATTTTAACATTTATACTTTACATTACATTTTTCATAAAATTTTATTTACAATAATAATACATATAAAAAAAATTGGTTGATTTAAATCTTAAAAAAAAATACCAAAATTAAGTAAAAAAGAGAGTCTGCATCTCTTCCTCTCAAGCCCTAGGCCGCGGCTTTTGATGGTTGCGGCCTAGGCTCCTCGACGGCGGCGGCTCTCGTATCGAAGCAGGCGTGTCTCTCGTGTGAGAGTAATACCATTAGGGTATTTAAATGTTTTCGTTTGTGAAGGCTAAGGTTCGGTAAGTGGTGGTTAGGGAGGCGGCAACAGTAGGGTTAGGGCAT